>PVKC010007897.1:6557-28984 GCA_004027635.1 Crocidura indochinensis | reverse complement strand
AAAGAAAGAAAGAAAGAAAGAAAGAAAGAAAGAAAGAAAGAAAGAAAGAAAGAAAGAAAGAAAGAAAGAAAGAAAGAAAGAAAGAAAGGAAGGAAGGAAGGAAGGAAGAAAGAAAGAAAGAAAGAAAGAAAGAAAGAGAGAAAGAAAGAGAGAAAGAAAGAGAGAAACTTAGAACTCTATTCTCCCACATAAATCTGTGTGGCCTCTCATTTTCTTCATATTTTGCTTTTGGTGTCACCCACTTTCCTGGAGTGGATTCAAATAAATCCTCTAATGTAAGTGGTCCCCAGAACTAGCTTGCGACAAGTATCCTAGAAAGGGAGGGAGAAAGAGAGAAGTCTTTTGACTACAGTACAAACTTGTATACTATGTAAAACTCACACCAGATACAGTGTAAGAGCCCACATAATGTACATTGTACTTGTAAACATAGTGTACATATACATTATAAGTGCCATTTGTATGCACAGTTTTCATGGCATTTGCATACTAACAGCAGTACAGAAAAAGGTAGAGTCTCAGTGGTCATGATACTTTTACACACAGTACTCATAGTACTTGTAAGGCATACAAAGTTTACATAGTAGTAATATATGTATGTTGTATGCAATACTTCTATACTCACAACCTGATAACTGTACCCATGCTGTACACAGCTATACACATTATATATGTGCATATAGTATACATGGTACTTGAATGCACAGACAAATGGGATTTGTGTTCACACAGTGTATACGATAATTATATACATAAACAATACTGAGGAGCACCACTGGGCATGGCCCAACTCTACCCCTCCAAAATAAAAATGAAAAAAAGTCATTTAAGTTGAATTTTCAGGATGATTTTCATTTATATTCGAGCTCAGATAGTGAGTTATCTTCTGTTTGAATAAAAAAATAAACTTTCTTTTTCAAGTTTCTATTTATGTGCGTCCTAGCTGCCCATTGTGTTTTATCCTGGCCTACTTGGGTTTCTGTCACTAGTACAAACCAAGGTATGAAATCTCCAATGCTGTTTACACCAGTAGATAGAGATGTCTGGAAGATTCCCTTGAACTTGTGTATTTGTTTGTGAGCACACACATACATATACATGTCCCTATTGCCACTTGCAATAATTGGCCTATCTGCCTGGATTTGAATTCACACTGCACCTATTTGACTTCCTCTCAGCTAATTACCTTACAATGAACCCATTTTGAGGGACAACCAGATTGAGAATGGTGGCATGAATGCTTGCCCCATCTGGCAGCCTTCCTTGCCCCATCTGGCAGCCTTCCTTGCCCTTCTTCCTTCTTCCTGATGAAACACACTTCCTTTCATCCTTATGAGAGCCTCTGAGAGAGAGGCTCTCTTCTTTCACTGAATCTCATGCTAACACACTTGCTGGGGTCTCTCACCCCCATCTAAATGGAAAGATGCCTGCCAGTGTTGAAGCATTTCTGGAGGCTGCACTTGGGAGCTGTTTCCCTCCACCCCCCACCCCCAGTATCTTCCCTTGCCTCTTCAGGCCCTGTTTTAGCACTCTGGGGTCATCCCTTGTTAGTGATCCCTTTGAATGTGGTCAAGTGCTGTTGCCCCCACTTCTGAAATTGCTGGTTCCTGAGTATAGCCTCTAGTCAGGGCCACTCAAAGTTTGGGATATACTAAAGTGTTCAAGACATTGTCCAGGTAGAACCCACTGACCTGGTGCCCATATTAAGGAAACACATTTCTCAACACATCTCTGGAGAGATAAGAATCTAATCTAATCTGTGAAAAGATAAAAATAGTGTCAAATAAATAGATGTGACTTCTGTGTTAGATTTTTTAACCCTGACTTATTAGCTCTAATAAATAAATCTGCCTGGAGCAACATTTAAAGATCAGTGAGCATTTAGAGACCTCAGTTCTTGGGAAATAGACTAGGCAAAGAGTGGGTAAAGGACAGTCCTGGGAGGAGGGCAGGTCAACAGGAGCAATGGTACCAGGATCAGGTGGTTAAAAAACATGTGAGAGGAGCTCCTTTTTTGCATGACAAAGTTCATTCATACGTTCTGAAATGGGGAAGAGAGACTCAACTTGGAATCATGACCCACACATGTGTGTGCATGTGTATGTATGTGCATGTGTATGTGTGTACATATGCATTTTTGCATGTGTATATGTGTGTTTCTGAGCAGAAGTGGAGATGCAGTTAAAGTGTAGACCAATTTAAAAGCTTAACAACTGGAATAAGATGGGTTAGAATAATAGCACAACAGCCAATCCAGGTTTGATCCTCAGCATCC
This sequence comes from Crocidura indochinensis, assembly GCA_004027635.1. NCBI lineage: Eukaryota > Metazoa > Chordata > Mammalia > Eulipotyphla > Soricidae > Crocidura > Crocidura indochinensis. Next base: position 26,709 of record PVKC010007897.1, on the reverse strand, counting down.
CATATAGTTTCCCAAGTTCTACTAAATGCAGAACTACGAGTAACCTCTGAGCACTGATGGGTATGCACCCCCCAAAATCCTGGGATCTCAGGAGATAGTTAAAGCTGCAGAGAGTGAGCAAGTATGAGGCCTGTGTTGAATCTCCATTATTTCATATCATCCAACAGTGCAGGGCAACACTTATGCAGAAGAATGATGGGTTATCAGTGTGAGTATTCACATGATTACAGACTCTGCCTGCTCTGAGCCTGGGCCTTCAATTCTGAGCACCAGAACATGGCCAGGGTTGGGAAGCAAGGAAGATTAAGCAGGATCCTTTCAGGAGTGAAAGTATCATTCCTAGGGAGTGGTACCAGGCTGTGTCCTTCTCTCGGCTAAAGAGTTATTTATTACTTTTGTGGCCACCTGTTTCCTGATAACCCATGGGCTTTGTACTGAAACTGCACGTAGGCGTTTTGCAGCTGCAAAGCAGGAAAATGGCAGAGAGGCTGAGAAAGTGGCTACTGCCAAGTCATGGTAACCAACAGGATGGCTCACATAAAAAGTAATAGGAACAATCTCTGTTGGAAGGGCGTGGTAAGAAAGGAACTCTCCTCCACTGCTACTGGGAAAGCTGCCTGGTCCAATTCCTATGAAAAGCAGTGTGGAGAGTACTCAGTAAACTCAGAATTAGCTGCCAGATGACCCAGCAATTGCTCTCCTGGGTACCATTCCCCAAGTTGGAAGGACATTTATCCAAAGTATGTGTGCACTCCACTATTTATCGCAGCACTCAGTACAACAGCCAATATTTGGAACCAATCTCTATGCCCAACAATAGATGAGTGGATCATGATGTGCTATTTTACACAATGGAATACTACATAGCAGATAGAAATGATACAATGATACAATCATGGATTTTGCAGCAACATGGATAGATCTACAAAATACTATGTTAAATGAAGTAAGCCAGAAGATGAAGGATAAATAAAGAATGATAGCACTTTTCTGAGGTACTTAGCATATACACCAAATATACATGTCATACTACAAGAACAAATACAATGGTGTAACAGGGTAGTAACTCCAAGTATTGTAGTTTTCAGCATTTATCAATGAGCAGGATACAAAACAAGTGGAAGAGGAACAACACAAAGCCTCAACTATCCATTACTAGAAACAATAGATTGAACCAATAAACAATCAGTCTTTTACTACAAAAGCATATAGTAATGTCTAAGGGAGCTTATGCACAGATACAGGTGAAGAATATGATTGGAAGCCAGAGACTCCAGCGGCAGAATTTCCTAACAATGTGTTTTAATGTCTTAATTTTACTAGGTATAAAATAACTTCTCAGCTTTTCTGTCCTTAGGGGTTCTTGGATACAAAGGGTAGACAACCTAATTTGACACCTCAGTGCCCAGTCATAATTGATACCATACTCAATTTCCATTATTAAAATATCTTGATAAAACACTGCAGTATACCTTTTTTCTCTGGTTTATGACTATTATTATGTTCTCTATTAGGACTTAAAGTATATGATTACGTAGATCACTGAAATAGTCAACTGCAAACTACAGACTTATATTACAGGACCTACTCATCAAACACATTTGAGCAAATTACCATTTCATTTCTCATTCTTTTTTCTCTCTTCTCTCTACTTCTTTCCTTCTCCCCTTTCTTTTTTTCATCTTCTTACTCTTCCTCATCAATTCAATCTATGTCAAATAAAACCCACACAGTTAGGTTCTCTTTAGGAAAGGAACTTTGATACATAATATGCAGCGGACACATACTACAGATGATAGCCACCTACATAGGTAGGCCTCATTAACACATTGCTTCATACTTGATACATGAAACCAATATCTATCCTAAACTGCTCCAGCCATTCTGTAACCCAAAAACCTTCATTTAGCAAGGTCCAACCCCATTACTCACGAAATTCCTAGAAACTGGGAAAACCTCCCAACATTGACACAGGAACCAATCTCTTTTATTTGATTTATTAATATTTTACTTTATTTTTTGCTATTTTTCTTCTTTTTTTTTTTTGGCTTTTTTGGGTCACACCCGGCAGTGCTCAGGGATTACTCCTGGCTCCATGCTCAGAAATTGCTCCTGGCAGGCACGGGGGACCATATGGGGCACCAGGATTCGAAACGATGACCTTTTTGCATGAAAGGCAAGCGCCTTACCTCCATGCTATCTCCCGGGCCCCTATTTTTTGCTTTTTTTATCCATTTTTCTGTTCTCCTCTCTCTGAACTTTTGCTATCCTTTATTCTTTTAAAAACTATACCTAAAATATTTATCTTAATTCAACCCATCCTTCAGAGCTTAAACTCTGAATAACTCTAATAACATCTTAAGAACTCTAATAACATCTTATCAGAACTCTAATAACACCTTAAGAATAGATCACTAATGTATGTCTTTATGTAGGCATGTGTACATAAAGAGAGGACTCCTCTATGGGAGCCAAACCTAAATTGTAAACAATCCATGACAATAGTGTATATATAGCCCCTCTTATATACTATTCCGCCTCCCCTTTTCAGAAATCCTATTATCCCTTCACTCCCCACTTCCAACCCGATAGCCCGCCTAATTAATGCTTTTTATCCTCAATTCTTTACCCATTAGGTATAAAGACCTTTCTTCTGCCCCCAATAAGCCATCTCCCAGCTCCCAAGCAAAGGGACTTCCACTCAGCCCCAATTCTTGTCCCCTTGCAAGAAACTACAAACAACTCACCTGCTGACTCATGCTCTGCGGCCTTCCTTTTCACCCCCCCACCCTTTATGTGGACTGTTGCTTGATACTGGACTCAGCTCCAGAGGATCCCCAGTGCAAGAACTCTACCCAAGCCCTTTCTCAACAAGGCCAGGGTGTGTAATGAAAATGTGCCCTGGATTCCAGCCCCACAAGAATTTCTCAAAAGACAATGAGGAAGCCTATATTTCCTTTATAAGTTTAAGGCCTATATAATTCTACTTCTTAAAATGTTTATCCCCAAATGCAAGGTAGTCTCCTGCATCACTTTGTTCCCTTAATTACTTTTTTAAAACTCTTTTATTTATTTTTTCTTATATATATGTGAGTATATGCATTTATATATTTTTTATTTATTGTCTTGTTGCATTCTTCTCTTCCTTAACCTCACCTGTTTTGGTTCTCCTTGCTATAAAAACCTACATGAAAAAGTCTTACCTGAGATCATAGCTCAGGTCAAAACCAGGGCACACGGATGATGGAGCCTGACACTCCCCCCTCCCCCAAATGCACCAGCAATATAGTATGGCACCATTTTCTCTTACAAAGGCATAGTTAAAAGAAGGAAATTTTATTTATAGAAACAAGATCTTATCTATTAAAGATAAGAACTCATACATTTTACAATACAGGGACACCTCCCACCTTGAACATATGTCTTGTGGACCCAACTTAGACTACAGGGGAATAGATAGTGACCATCCAAACCTGAACCCTAGGTCCCAGAAATAGAACCAACACTGTTCTCCACAACTCCCCAGGAATAAAACTCCTTTTGGGACGTTCTTAATACTACTCTGACAACAACAGGCACCAGTTTTGATACTACATCCTGACAATGAGGAAATGGCAACAACTTAATCTAAGAGCAGGTTGCCTTACCTCACCACCTAACGACAAGATGAAATCAGAAGACACGTCATCCTTTGATCTGTGCAAAAGCCAAGGTTGCTATCTACAGAAGACTGAATGTGATAACCATGACTGGTAAGAACTTATCCTGGAACCAATAAAAAAGATTCTAGTCTAGGGTTTGGTGTACGTTCTATACAACAACCAAGATCTCTAATTCCAGAGGTCTGACTGAGACAACTGCAACTGAGCAGGTCTTCTGTAAACATAATAAAAGACTCTATCCTATGCTTTGTTCTAGGATTAGTGAAAAACCAATACCACCAACTACAGAAGACTGACTAAAATAACAGTGATGGAACAGAACTTCTAGAACCCTAAAGAAAGACTCCATCTTGTGCTCCATACTTTGACCTGTGCAGATACCAAGATCTCTAGATACAGAGGTCTGATTTTATCATCCACGACGGAGCAGACAGTTTTCAGACAGCACAAAAGGACCTAAGGGAGAGTTAAAGAACACGTACAAAACCTGAAGTTATTCCCATGACAGTATAAATCAGGGGCAGAGAAACCCTGTATCTATTAGGCCAAGGGGATTCCCTTTCTAATCTCCCCAATATTTACTGTGCTTATGCAAAAATATAAGCAGCACAAAATAATTATTTTTAGTTTTGTTGTTGTTTTAGTTGTTATTTGTTTTTTTTTCCCCACTTTTATGCTTTGTTTTGTTTTTATTTCAGGACTGTGGTTTTTGTTTGGTAGTGGTCTTTAATGCTGTGGTGCTTTTTGGATTTTTGTTTGATTTTTCATTTTGTATTGTTATGTTTTTCTTCCTTTTTCCCTTTCTTTTTTCAAATTTATATTTATAGCCGCTAGAAGTACTCGCCCATTTATAGCTTGTTTGATATTTGCCCCATTTTATTTTTTCTATCCTTCAAATAGAACCACATAACTTGAACAATCTTGTTCCACCTCAAAAACTGAAGGGGAAATAATGAAGGTTACCAAGACCAAAGAGTTGTCTGATCATTAAGTAGAAATAAAAAAAGATCAGACTTAAACACCAAATCCAAAGCCAATGACAACAGAACCAATACCCAACCTACAACAAGCTAGACACAGAGGGAACCAGGGGGTAAAGGAGGGGAATATGGGATGCATGCTGGGAGCAAGGGTAGAGGGAGAACAACATTGGTGTTGAGAATGCCCCTGATTCAATGTCACTATGTACATAAAATATTACTCTAGAAGATGTGTAATCCAGTTTGTTCAAAATAAAAAACATTATAATAAAAAAGTATATAAAAATGCAAAAGGTTGAGTTTCAGAAAGTTTCCAAATTGGAAACCTTGAACCAGAACACTCCATCAGGAGCCCCAAGCACAGGGAATCGCCACCTATTGGTGAACCTGTGGGTCAGGCTGCAATTAGACTGAGAGGAGGGAAAGCTGTGAAGTTTGATGGCATAAAACGAAAAGCTGGACTGGGAAAGCAGGAACCAGGTGAATTTTGTCAACTGTACCTAACTACAGAGAGACAGTAGTGGCGTGTGATTAGAGCCTGTTTCCTGACCCCATGTGTTAACAGAATCACAAGGTAGCCTCTTATGTGTTGCTGATGAGAGGGATCCAGCACTGTACCGAGGAAAGCAGGGGAAGCACAGATGTTGCAGCAGCCCACCCAGGACAACAGGCATATTTGCTCTCTGCTCTCACACCAGACAGGGAAGGATGGTACTTGGAAATGATTAGAACTTAGTGAAGTCATTTCCTTGGGTCTATCAGTCCAGTCTAGATGAGGGTCTCTGTTTGCCAGGGACCTGCACAAGGAACTTCTGCCAAGGTTCTGGCACTGGAAGTTTCTGCTGGACAATAATCCTGGAGAGCCTCTGCTCGATCATCTAGCCATTCAATTTGTTTCACCGTTGCTTACAAATAGATGGGGTGATGGACTTCGTGGATGAGGCAAGGATAATCAGATCCTGAGTGATGACTTTGAAGCAGTTCTCAAATGGTCAGGAAAGACTGCAGTGGGGACAGCACCATGTTTAGGTTCTTTCTGACCCTTATGATGTCAGAGGGTTACAGAAACCAGGTGGTAAAATGGGGACCATTTGGGCTCAGATTCATGCCAGCCTATAAGATATACTTTATGTGCATTCCACAGGTGCCTCTCAGTGGTCCTACATCCTAGTTAGCTAGAGCTGAGATTCGAGCAGCACTAAGTATGCATACATATGCATATGTATGCCTGTGTATATGTGCACAAATTGTAAGTCTGCCTTCCGACCAGACTTAGAATAGGACAGAGTTGTGGGAGGTTTCAAATGGGTAAGAGGTAGAGCTAGAGGTTGGTTCATTTGGCACAATGGTTTGCAAGCAGCCAACCCAGACTATATCCCCAGAATCTGAGAGAGTTCTCCTAGCCCACCAGGCTTAGATCCTGAGCACCGCTACCTGGATGTGGTTCCCCCAAACAAAAAATCCCACCGGCAATGAGTGAAATGAATACAGCCAGTTCTCAGACCCCATCAGAGGCAAAAACTGCCCTCCAGATTCTGGCTGGAGGAAGGCACACATGTGGGGCATCCTCAAAGAGGTTGCAGTAGAAGGAGTTGGACAGAGAGACCCAACGGTATGTAAGGATCCCAGGCCAGCAAGCAGCTGAAACAAAGAACACCACTTTCTAGCTAGAAGCCTAGGCTATTTTGATCCTATATGCTGCTCTTGGCATGTAGCCCTTGGGTTTCCAATGCACGTAGGTCTCCTTGGAGATTGCTTCTAATGGAGTTCTATGCTTCAGTGGAGGAGGAATGTAAGGGAACACCATATTCTGGACACTTCCAATCTCATGATTACTATCCCAGACTTGCAACTTTTTCCTTTGCTCTTGACTTCAGTCCCTTGATCTCTGGAATTTTTTCTGAGAATAATATAACTGTCTATTTAAATACATGATTTAAATTTAACTTCTGAGAATATCAATTTGCAAACACTCAGAGAGCCAGACTATTCAACCTAAATACAGTTAAACTTTCTGGAACACATCAGGTGCCCATTGTCCTGCCCTGCTCTGATAGGGTGACAGGAATTATAGCATCAGGCTGAGTTGCCTCCCAGCATTTCTGAAGATGCCAAAAATTCCTCAGAAGAAATAAGGATCATAGTTTGGAAGCCAACAGCTCTGGGCCATTCAATGCTTAAGCTTAGACACTTAAGATCAGTCTGAAGATGCAGGATATATGTTGAATATTTTAATCATTTTATATAATAACCAAATGCAATGCCACCATCCGGCACAATTTGGTTTCATGAGACACAGCACTGCAATCCTTTCATCAGTTAGCTTGCCTAGTGTCAGATGTAAAATCATTGGCATTCCTAGGGAGCTTCTATGGAAAAAGACAGGGTTTCAGCCCCCTAGGGACATTGGAAATTCTTCTATCCTATTTCTCAGATTCCCCTCTGTATAAGGATAGTAAAGGGGGGATGAAGGTGGCAGGGGGAATGGGATGGCTTCTGCAGCCACTTCAGTGGGTTCAGAGTTTTTGGGCACAAGCTTCTCAATTCTCTTCCCACATCTCCAGTCACCAGAGATCAGAACTATCTCCCCACCCTCAAAGAGACCTGGGGAATAAGCCCAGTAAAATGCAAACTTTTTTTGAGCCCACCTTGTGCTTTTATAAACCTCCTTTCCTTGGTTCTCATTTTTATGAGAATTTCTTTATTAATAATTGGGGTTATTTTGTCTCCTGTTGCTCTGAGCAGAGGTGACCCCAAGGGCAGATCTGTAGCTGCTATGAACTTTCTCGCCCTCCTAATGAATAATAGGTTCCAATGAGGTAAAGGTAATGAGTGACTAGGGAATCTTTCCAGGATAAATTAGAGTCTCAAGTTAATTCATCATTGCAGCCGTGTCTGGCAGAAAACTCATGATCTCCTGATTAACCATTTCATTAAACAATGTTTTCATGTTGACAAATCCAACAGACTTTCTGGGCAGCAAGGAATGACTGCATGAATGCTTTCAGATTGGGGGCTGGCATGACTGTGCTCCCCAGAGAAGGAACAGGAGACAGAGGCTTAGAGAGGACAATGGCGCGAAGTAGAAGGAGATATATTCGCCCACACTCAGAAGTTGGTGTGTTTTGTGATCCCTTTTATAATTCTCAATGGCTCTTCCTTTGTGGGTATTCTAGAGAGTGCATCCCAGACTCCTCAGAGCCTTTAAAAGTGGGACATGTGTGGAGGCCATTGAGGTATGAAAACTCACCAACAGTATTATATGGTATTATTAAGCTTCTAGAGAAAAGGGTAATAGGCTAAAAAATATAAGTTTCCCATTCTATATGGGAATAATAATTATGTGTAATTTGGAATTCAGTGAAACTATGAATGAAATAGAGAGCTATTGAGAAGCAACAAGAAGTAAATAATAAAGACAATTACATTTCCATGAACCTTACGGGAAATCTTGGTAAATGTGGAGAAGAAAGAACCAGAACAATAAAGACATTTGAGGGGAGCCAAAGGTCTTCTCAGCAGTATTACGATTCTAGTGATCACTCGTAGGCCTAATAGCTTCTCAAGGTGAAATATTGTGCTGCTGGGGTGTTGGTCTGTTAGTGAGTTGACCAGAGTTGGTGGCTGCAACTCAGAGCTCTTGTATATGTCAGGCTTGTACCCCAGCCCTCTGTGTTATATCTTTGGCCCCAGGATTCTGTATAGTGCCACCTTTCATGCTCAGGTCAGCTGACACTGATTCTTAAGATTTTCTTACACGATTAGTCAATTGGAAAAGAAAACAGAGTTTTAAATGAGACCTGGATGAAACACCAAACAATGTCAGCAAAAGTTCCAAAAAACTCTCTCCTGATTAAGCACAAGATGATAGAACAAAGGAAGAGCAGAAGAACTGGTCTCAGTAGTAAACTGATCACTGGGGCAGGGGTGTAGGGCTTGGTCAGGGAAGGGAACACTAGGACTATTGTGAATAGGAACATGTTGTCACAGAGGGGAAATGGTGAAGGGCAGTGAACAGCGGTGAAGGGATTTATGTTGGGACTTTTTATGCTTGGAACTCAATTATAAATATTTTTTAATTTTGTGACTCATGTGATTCAATTAAAAACAAAGATGAATAGAAAAGATGCCAGGGACAACTCCTGGGATCCTCTTTGCAGCTTCCTAGAGCATCTAGTGCAGGAAGCAGCACTCAGGGGATTGTGGGCTGGCCATTGCTCACTCATCCCAATTCTAGATGGTCAGAACCCTAAAATGGACATGGTGTGCTGTGGGAGTGTGGAGAAGTTCCCCACCACAATCGTGCACAGTGGGGGGCTTTTCACCAGCCTGCCCCAAAGAGGTACTTTCTGGACCATTCATGATTCCCAAGGCCATTGATAGTGCAGGCCCACCTCTTCCTGAGGGACCCAGGAGACCCTTCAGAGCATGTGAGAGCCCCCTCCAAATGTTTCTGAGGGTTCCTTCGTCCCCTAGGCACCTTCCTACCAGATACTCTGGAGGCGGCATCAAGGGTCACCCAGTGCCCCCAATCCTTGGGCCTTACCAAACGCCTGCACTCTCTACCTGTTCCTGGCGCTGGAGGAACTGTTGGTGAGGATGGTCCAGGACTAGGTACAAGCAACAGTGGCAGCTCAGAGCTATCTTAAATACCCTCCACTCCACCACTCTTCACCACTTCCAGCTCCTCACCTGGCTGAGAGACAGTGCCTACGGGGTCAGTGAGCCCAGGAAACAGTAGTGAATGGCGGGGAGAAGAAAGGTGGAAAGGGCCCAAGAAGGGGAAGAAGCATAATGGGCTAGGAGGGTGAAGAGGAAAGCGGTGAGTAGGAATGGGGAGAAATGGGGAAGGCAGATAGGGCTGGGAGGTGCTAGAGAGCAATGCCCTGGCCCTCCACAGGGAAGGCAAATGGGGGACTGAACCCTGCACCCCCTGTTCTCTGTACTCTTGTTAGGGGTTGCTCAAAGGGTGATTACGAGCCATTCCCTTGCAAGAAGCATGGTGTTCCCGGATTCCACAGCGTTGCTCACATGTTTGCAGAGTCCTCAGAGTCCCCCTGGAATGCCCGGACTTGGCGGGGTGAGATTTCTGGGAAGCTAGCCTGGCATGTGCAAGGGCAGGACCTAGATTGACTTCTCTGCCCACAGGGTTCAGAGTGGCTACGCGCTGCCGGCAGGATGGGGAGACTGGGTTCTAGTGCATTCTGTGTGTGCAGCCAGGGTGGGGTGGGGGCCATGACTATCGCTGGGGAGAAGGGAAGGTTTATGCCTGGAAAAGGCCCTTTGAAGTTACAGTCTCTTTTGGTGCTAGAAATAAGGTGGTCCGCGCCCGCCCCAGTTCAAAAAATGACCCCATCCACCTTCACTCCTTCCTTTGATGTCACAAAACTCTTCAGGAATGAAGTCAGATGGTAGTTAGGCCTTGGAGTCCAGGTGTGGGAAGAGATGCCCGCAGGACTCAGAGCATACTTCTGGTTCTGTGCTCAGGAATCCCTTCTTGGAAGAAATCAGGGGACCATATGTGATGCTGGGGATTGAACTCATATGGATCTTGTGCAAGACAAATGATGTAAATTTGATGGCATGTAATAGACAGCATCTTGGAGGAAATGCAAAGCCAATGCCCTACCTGCTGAGCTACAGGTCTAGCCTTGGACAGCATCTTTTTAAGTCTCTTCTTTTTAAAGAGATGTGCAGAGAACATGCTGAGAATTTCATCAACTTAAAGAGAAATGAACCTTACAGAGGCCCAAATGCAGCTATAACTACAGATGATTTGATGAGGGATGAGGGTGTAAGGGGGAATAAATTCCTCCCCTCTGCATCCATAAACTACATAGGCAGGGGCTGACTGCACCCAGATGACTCCATATGCCAGTTCTCCTGATTCCCTTCAGCTGGTATCTTGGAGGCTCTGAGCAGGACAGCTAGCTATAGGCCCCCTGGGCTGACCACTGAGTCCAGGGGACTAAGATCCCCCACAACAGAGTACTCTTCAGGGTCAAGCCTGGTTAATTGGACGCTGGGGGAAGGTAGGGGAGAGAAATTCCTCCCTATGCATCCACAAAAGACAGATGCAATGCTGCATCCAAAAGATTCCAGATGCCAGTTCTTCTGTTTGTCTTCAGCTGGTATGTTGGGGCCTCTGGGCAGGACAGCTAGTCATAGGCCCCCTGGGTTGACCACTTATTCCAGGGGACTCAGATCCCCCAACACCAGATTGGTCTTCAGGGCCATGCCTGATTAATGGGGCCCTGAGGGGAGGATAGGGGAGAAAAATTCCTCCCCATGCATCTACAAACGACAGAGAGGGCTGCACCCAGAACATTTCACATACCAGTTCTTCTGTTTGTCTTCAGCTGGTATGTTGTTGGCTTTGGGCAGGACATCTAGCCATAGGCCCCCTGGGCTGACCACTTCATACAAGGGACTGAGATCATCCCACACCAGAGTGGTCTTCAGGGCCACGCCTGGTTAATCGGGCCCTGGAGGGAGGGTAGAAGAGAGAAATTCCTCCCCGTGCATCCACAATCGACAGAGGCAGGGTTGCACCCAGAGATTCCACATGCCAGTTTTTCTGTTTGTTTCAGCTGATATGTTGGGGGCTCTTGGCAGGGCAGCTAGCCATAGGCCCCCTGGGTTGACCACTTAGTCCAGGGAACTGATATCCACGCACGCCAGATGGGTCTTCAGGGCCACTCCTGGTCATTTGGAGGACCAGAAGTTCCTCCCCTCTGCATCCACAAACTACAGAAGCAGGAGCTGCTGCACCCAGAAGTCTCCATATGCCAGTTTTTCTGTTTGTCTTCAGCTGGTATGTTGAGGGATTTGGGCAGGACAGCTAGTCATAGGTCCCCTGGGATGTACACTTAGTCCAGGGGACTAAGATCCCCCACACACCAGAGTGGTATCCAGGGACATATCTGGTTAATCTGGCCCTGGGGGGAGCATAGAGAAAGAAATTCCTCCCCGCTGCATCCACAAACTACAGAGGCAGGGTCTGACTGCATTCAGAAGACTCCATATGCCAGTTCTTCTGATTACCTTCAGCTGATAATTTGGGGGCTCTGGGCAGGACAGCTAGCCATAGGTCCACTGCGTTGACCACTTAGTCCAGGGGACTAAGATCCCCCCGTGCCAAATGGGTCTTCGGGGCCACGCCTGGTTAATCGGGCTCTGGGGGGAGCAGAGGGGGAAAATTCCTTCCTCTGCATCCACAAAGTACAGAGGCAGGGTCTGACTGCATCCAGAAGACTCCATATGCCAGTTCTTCTGATTCCCTTCAGCTGATAATTTTGGGGCTCTGGGCAAAACAGCTAGCCATAGGCCCACTGTGTTGACCACTTAGTCCAGGGGACTGAGATTCCCCCACTCCAGATGGGTCTTCAGGGCCACGCTTGGTTAATTGGGCTCTGGGGGGAGTATAGAGGGGAAATTCCTCCCTCTGCATCCACAAATTACAGAGGCAGGGTCTGACTGCATCCAGAAGATTCCATATGCCAGTTCTTCTGATTCCCTTCAGCTGGTAATTTGGGGGCTCTGAACAGGACAGCTAGCCATAAGCCCACTGAGTTGACCACTTAGTCCAGGGGACTGAGATCCCCCCCACGCCAGATGGGTCTTCAGGGCCACAGATGGGTCTTCAAAACCACACCTGGTTAATTGCGCCCAGGGGAGGGAGTTGGGGAGAAATTCCTCTCCTCTGCATCCACAAACTACAGAGGCAGGGGCTGGCTGCACCCAGAAGACTCCATATGCCAGTTTTTCTTTTTCTCTTCAGCTGGTATGTTGGGGGCTCTGGGCAGGACAGCTAGCCTTAGGCCCCCTGGGCTGAACACATAGTCCAGGAGACTGAAATACCCTAACGCCAGACAGGTGTTCAGGTCCATGCCTGGTTAATAGGGTCGGGGGGGGGGAGAGGGAGGGGATAAATCCCTCCCCTCTGCAATCATAAACTACAGAGGCAGGGACTGACTGCACCCAGAAGATTCCATAAGCCAGTACTGATTTTCTTCAGCTGGCATGTTGGGGGCCCTTAGAAAGACAGCCCCCTGGGTTGACCAATTAGTTCAGGGGACTGAGATCCCCCCACGCCAGATGGGTCTTCATGGCCACACCTGGTTAATAGGGTCCTGGGGGGAGTGTAGGGGAGAGAAATTCCTCCTCATACATCTACAAACGACAGAGGCAGGGCTGCACCCAGAAGATTCCACATGCCAGTTCTTATGTTTGTCTTTAATTGGTATGTTGGGGGCGCTGGACTGTACAGTTAGCCATAGGCTCCCTGGGTTGACCACTTAGTCCAGGGGCCTGAGATCCCCCAGCCTGATGGCTCTTCAGGGCCACGCCTGGTTAATCGGGCACTGGACAGAGGTTAATTATCGACAGTTTCAAGGAAAAAATGGAATTCCCTAGATTTGGAGGATAATATTCAAATAGGTCTTTAAAAATCAGTGAATATGTAGACGTGACTTCCTATATAGTGGTCCTGTCTGACTCCCAATCCTAATTCATAAACAATTCATCTATACAATGTATTTAAGCCCTCTGATATATTTCCCCTCCCTCACACAGAAGCCCTTCTTCTCCCTCATCTCTTAATCTGGATTCATTATCTTCCTCTTAATTAACCCTATTTACCCTCAGTTCTTTAATTTGTTAGGCACCAACACTTACCTCCTGCTCCCACAGATTCTGCCCTTTCGCACAACCCTACAAAGATCTTTATTACTCCTTAACTCTCATACCTCCTACCATCAGTACCACACATTTACCCTTTTAACTTCAGTACTACACAGTTTTAATCACAGACCAAAGTCGTTCATTGGATTTAACAAACCCCAACTATTTCAAAGACATAAAAATGGACACATATGTCTTTTGAATGTTTTATGCATAATTTTTAACAGCTATAATTCTTTCTAAATATTCTTTTACCGTGACGATTCTACCCACTTTTTATATTGTTTTCTCTTTGTGAGCTGTTCAATAAGGAAATTTGATGGAAGAGTCCCTCAGTTTAATGCTTATGAGTGAACCATGTCATGGGGATTGTTGGACTTGTTCTTATGGCCTCCATATGCACTGATAACACCACGTGGCATTGTTCCTTGTTTGCATAGGCACACTAAAATGGGAAAATACTATACATACAAATAAGTTCTTATCTAATAGAGGTTGGAACACACACATATCATAGTGCAATGGAACCTTACACCCTGAACATCGATATAATGACCTGGCACAGGTCTCAGAAGAATGGACATCCTCCTTTCACCCCTGAACCAGGCAAGCTATCTATGAAACATCCAAGGTATTTTACAACAAAGTCTGGAAGCAATCCTCTACCAGGGAAGACCCTAACATGGCTCTGACATCGACCTGCTCAAAAGAGACTTTCCTTAACACTAAGAAGACTTGACAACAGCAACGGCCTGCTCTGCAGGATAGGGTTCTCTGCATTGCCCTTTAAGTGTGAGGTGAAAGGAGAGGACGTTCTGCACCATCCTGACTGCAATATAGGATATGCAGATTCCAGAATCTTTAATACAGAAACATGATATCAACAACAGAGACTGTGTGAAAAATAAAAGTGTATTAGCAACAGACAATGACCTGGATTGGACAAACTAGTTTGCCTGGTCTTATGCCAGGTAACTTCAGTGGTAGGGTTTCCTTGTATTTAGGCCAAGGCTTTTCCTTTCCATGTCCCTCATATTTTGGTGGGCCTATGCAAACAATAATTGCCACTCTAACACCGTTTTTACTGTGCTACTCTGACTCTAATACTTATGAAAAACAACCCACTTAAACTTTTGAGGTTAACTTAAACTAATTGGTATGTGTATGGAAATGTAAAAAAGTACTTTGCCTTCAATGTTTAAGGAGTTACATAAATCTTATGTCTTTAGATTGTTTTATGTGCTGCTAAGAAATTTTATGTACTACAATCTGGGGGCTTGAGGGACAAAGTAATTGTACATAGGTTTTGTTTTATTTTTCTTAATGTTCTTTGACTGAAAGTTCAAAGTTAAGATATCAGCAATGGTACTACTGAGAATTCTATTTATAGGTGATTGTCCTTCCACTGTAACTTTACCTTGTCCTCTTTCATTAGATTTTCATTCTCATAATTAAAAATAAAAAATTAAATATATCTGTATATATTTGGATTTGGGGAGGGGTAACATGGAGAACCATAAGTCCCCCTAAAGCCAATAATTTAGATTCTGAGGAACTTTTCAGCCACCTCCTCCATCCTATCAAGCCTACCCAATTTATTTGAATCAAAGATTTGGCAGCTTGCTGCTTGGTATTTATGGGATGTGACTAACCTTAAAGAAATTAAAAAGGTAGTTATAGAGAATGGCTCAAATTCTCCATAGTCTGGCACTGTCTTATATGGTTTTCCCTGTCGACCTTACACCAAAACAGACTGGTGAGCGCTCTACAAAGCAGTCTTGACAAATAATATGTGTGTCAAATTTGGGGCACTGTTTACTGGGGAGTGTAGAAATCAAGTGGACAGAATTATTCAGGTCAACCACTGATTTTGCTCACCTATGGCCAATTATCAGGACTCAGATCTGATAAAGCTAACAGCAAAGTTCCCTGTTAGCTCCCTATAGGGACCAAGTCAGAGATAAGACCTTAATGGCCAGGTACCAGATGTCAGTAGGTCCCACATAGGCTCTCCTGCCAGACTTGTCCCAGGTTCAAGAAGAAAATCTGCCCACCTTCATAGACCAGGTGAAAACAAAGATGCAAAAAAACCCCTCTTGGTCCTTTAAGAGAACACATAACTAGAATGATGGTATGGGATGGTATGACTAGTGAGCATTACCTGGTTTGCACAGAATTAAAAGATCAGAAAATATCCCACTGGGACATGGGAAACACAGTAGACACAGGCCCTAGCCTAAGCCATTTCATTCCAGAATGACAGCCTGGATGAGACAATCTCTTAGGTCCTCTTTGTGGCAGTAACATCATTAAGGGTATGACCATTCAGGGAGACCTGCTATGCAGTAGCAGAGAAAAGACTTGCTATGCATGTGGAGGAAAAGGACATAAATATAATTTCTGATAATTTCCTGGACATTTGTTTTTGTCTTGAGTCAGTCTTGGCTATTTTTAATAGTTATTATTTATGTTTTTGTGTTTGATAATTGGAAATTTAAAAATTATTACAGCCACTTACTGTGGGAATATCTTAAATGTTATATAAGCTATATCTCTGACAAGGTGCCCTTAGAGGATGAAACAGATAAGAGAAGGTAAGAAAAAGGAGTCCAGATAAGTTATTTATACAATAAAGATAATGTATAAATTTATGAATACTGTGAAAAGGATGGAAATTTTGCAAAAGCGTAACCAGTCAGTTGCAAATAGATATGGAAGAAATTGACAGAGCTAATTTAAATGAATGTGCAGAAGGTTTGAGGATGTGTACTAAGGAAAGAAACTATATTTAAACTGAATGATTATTATTAACATGTCATTCAATACAGTCCTCCAGTCAGTAATTGTCAAAACACCAGGACTTCCAATTGGTCTAACACTGGGACAAGGAGTTTGCTTCAGAGGTGGCTCTGGCTTGAGCAATTGTTGCCTATCCTATTAGTTCTGGTCAGATAATACCAGCTCATAGGCTCACTCATCATAAGGTCTTTGACTATGTGCTCAGACAGGCCTCAAGGACTGCATATTCAAAGATTCCTGGAGGATATTTGTGTAGACATGCAAATCCTCTCCTAAGTTACATAGCATTTTTCAGGGGAGATGTATGCATTCTAGGAGGAGTTGGTGGTGACAGAAATGGACAGTGGGGATAGCACCATTGTTTTGCTCTAAAGTCTTGCAGGAGCAGCCACTGGTAAGCATTCCTAACCACACAACATTTCACAATCACAAACCTGCACAATGAGATCAACAAGGACCTCAAGGAAGTTAGAGACTTCACCCACCTAACATCATCCCTGAGATCACTGGCCAACATCATTTCAGAACCAGAGAGGTTGGAACCAGCTCCTGAAGAAAGAAGGGGTACTTTTAGCAGCCTTAAACAAGGAGTGCTGCTTTTATACCAGACTCACTGAAATGGTCGAGAAATCACTTAACAGACTGTGCAAGGGTTTTTGAGAGAAGTCAATGAGACTGGGCAACAGAAGGAACCCGGTTTCAAAACTGATTTAATTGTTCTCCTTGCTCACTATTCTGCAGTCCACATTGGCTAGAACCTTCATTATTCTCTTACTTTTATTAATATTTGCATCCTGTATTGCCAGTCACATGATATCCCTAGTTAAAGCTAGGTTTCCTATAATAGTAATGCTGTCTATGTGGTCAATGGCAGCTCTGTCAAGACTGAAATACAGGTAGATTGGACTCAGGTGGTGCTGGCAGAAACCTACAATCTGTAGCTGGTCTGGTAGTCAATGATGGGTAAGATCCCCAGAGGGGTGCAACTTAAGACAGGCACAGACCCTTCTGGTCTCTAATTCCCTTCTGTTCAATACTGCCTTACAATATTTACCTTGTGGTAAATACTGCCCCTCTTTACCATGCTTTCCTTAGCTCTTGCCCTCTCTTAATAAAAAAAAAAAAAAAAACGAGGGTGATATGTGGTTTGTGCCTTGGTGGGAACTGGCTTAATGTTGCATTCCCAAGTCCCAAGCCAGGTAAACCACATAAATACTTGGCATTTTATGGGCCTAATAATGAGGTCAGGAAGCTTCATCTTGCTATATTGTCCTTTGCCACAGAGAATAGCCTATTCCTTAAAACCATATCTTGCATACTGTTTGGGACATCAAGGACTTGTGTATGCAGTAGTGCTCAAGTGATAAAGTAATTCTTGACTCAAGCCTGCTTTGCCCAACCTATATAAAAAGTCTCTCTGCTTGCAATAAACAGATCCTGCTCTACAGTTTTCACAGCTGCAAGGGTTTTTGAGTGCATTCCAGTGGCGACTGCCTATCTCCAATTCATCCCAGACACTGCAAAGGAGTGACATGTGTCAGGGGAGTGTCTGAGCCCTTTCAGCAAGTTGAACCAATATGCTGGAAGGCCCGACACTGGCGGTCCCCAGCACCTCAAGGTCTGAGTAAATACTGTGCCTTCAATCCCAGCACTGAACTGTATTTTACTGCCAGTATTACCAGGAATGCCCCACAAGCACCCTGAACACTCCTTAAAAGTCTTATCTCCAATACCATTTGTCATTTGATGAGGAAAAAGTTTGATGTTGAGTTGCAGTTGATTTATAAATTTACAGTGTTCAAGAAGAGTAAGCATGTGTTTCAGACACTCTAGCTTTCTTCATTGATGGCAGCCTTTTTTGTTGTTGTTGTTGTTGTTGTTTTTGGGGGGCACACCCAGTGACGCTCTGAGGTTACTCCAGGCTATGCGCTCAGAAGTCGCTCCTGGCTTGGGGGACCATATGGGAAACCGGGGGATCGAACTGCGGTCTGTCCTAGGCTAGCACAGGCAAGGCAGGCACATTACCTCCAGCGCCACCGCCCGGCCCCTGATGGTAGCCTTTTAATTTGTTGGTCTCCTTATTCTCTTCTTTTCCCTACATGCTTATTTTCTATATTTGATAGCATAATATATATGAGATGTCTTCATCATTGATTTGTCTTTTCTTATAATGTCCTACTGTCTTACTAAGAACTTTCTTAAGAATTGAATATATTACTTTTATTAATAACTTAAAATTATTTTATTTATTAAATAATAAATAACTTTAAAATTTATGTTAGGTGAATTTAATTGTTATGAGGATATTGTGACTTTGTTGCTGCTACATTGATGAAAGAACATATTTTGGTTTAATGCTAGACAACCAGATGCTTTGGTACTTTATTATAGTTGTGCCAACAAAGCTCCACACATACAAAATATCAGCAGACACCCATCAATTTTCCGTAGCAGATAGAGTAAGTTGAGCTCAATGAGTAGGTTACATTTGCAAACAACTGTAGTCCTGCTACATATAAGACTGGTTTTGCAGGTGATGCCTATTCCCTAATGAAAATTATGGAAAGTTTTGCAGTACATAAGGAATTTATAGTAATTAAGTATTATTTCAGTTTTAATGATATCAATATGTTATTAACAATATGTACTAGAGTCAAAACATCTATTTTAATTAATATATTTAAACACCTTTATTACAAACATGATTGTGGTTGGGTTTCAGTCATGTAAAGAACAATCCACTTCGCCAGTGCAACATTCCCATCATCAGTGGCCCAAATCTCCCTTCTCCCCAGTCCAATCCCACGTGTACTCTAGAAAAGCTTCCTACTTCCCTCTTTCATTTATATTGTTATGATAGTCCTCAATGTAGTTATATCTTTAACTGCACTCATCACTCTTTGTGGTGAGCTTTATATAGTGAGCTAGAACTTCAAGCCCTCCTCTCTTTTGTCTCTAAAAATTATTGCAAGAACGTCTTTTATTTTTCTTAAAATCCATAGATGAGTGATATGATTCTGTACCTATCTATCTCCTTCTGACTTATTTCACTCAGCATAATAGATTCCATGTACATCATGTATAGAAAAATTTTATGACTTTATCTCTCCTCACATAATACTTCATATCTACTTACATAACATTTTATCTCTCCTTGCATAATATTCCATTGTGTATATGTACCACAGTTTCTTTAACCATTCATCTTTTGAAGGGCATCTTGGTAGTTTCCAGAGTCTCTCTATTGTAAATAGTGATGCAATGAATATAGGTGTAAGAGATTTTTGTATTGTATTTTTGTGTTCCTAGGGCAATGAGGACGAACGTATGGCACACATGCCAACTGTGGCCTTGCAGCTGACACGTGGGAAGGTCTGCAATTAAGATATCTGGCGTAGTGGGAGGTGAGTGTACCAATGTCTCCTTTGCAACTCATCTGGCAACATGGCCGGACTGGCCATTGGGAGGACCGCACATTGTCCTGGTGAGCCATGGCTCATCCTCCTTGCTGACTGCAATCCTTTGAATGGATGTTTAGCATGCCTGTCTTCCCCTTAGCAACCTAGGTGCCAGGCAGTGTGATAGGGGTAAGTGGGGTTGGTGGAAGAGAAACTTCACACTGAGTCTGTCACGGGAACTCGGTGAGGCTGTAGTGTGACTCCACATGTGACATCTATATTCAGGAACAGTTCCTAGAGCTTCCATGCTGGAGAGGTGAGGATTTGTGAGGATGCTGACATGTCTAAGACTGTGCTCCTCTGTAAAAATCTCTGTACCTTCCTTGGGGGACATGCTAAATTTGAGGAAATAAAAATGCTGCTTATGATGATTGCATAGAGAAGTTCAGTAAGCTGAGAGGAGGGCTGAGTTCTCTGTGAACAACCAACACACTAATTCTCTGTGCTGTACCTGATGGAAAACTCAATATAGCAAAAAAAAAAAAAAAAAAAAAAAAAAAAAAAAAAAAAAAAAAAAAAAAAAAAAAAAAAAAAAAAAAAAAAAAAAAAAAAAAAAAAAAAAAAAAAAAAA
>PVKC010007896.1:0-28879 GCA_004027635.1 Crocidura indochinensis | reverse complement strand
TTCTTCTTCTTCTTCTTCTTCTTCTTCTTCTTCTTCTTCTTCTTCTTCTTCTTCTTCTTCTTCTTCTTCTTCTTCTTCTTCTTCTTCTTCTTCTTCTTCTTCTTCTTCTTCTTCTTCTTCTTCTTCTTCTTCTTCTTCTTCTTCTTCTTCTTCTTCTTCTTCTTCTTCTTCTTCTTCTTCTTCTTCTTCTTCTTCTGTTTTTGGGCCACACCCGGTAACGCTCAGGGGTTACTCCTGGCTATTCGCTCAGAAGTCTCTCCTGGCAGGCACGGGGGACCATATGGGGAACCGGGGGATCCAACCGTGGTCGTCCTAGGTTAACGCAGGCACCTTATCTCCAGCGCCACCGCCCGGCCCCTGGAAGTATTTCTTCTCTTCTAATTAGATATGAAGTGACATCTTATGCTTCTTTTCTCCTTGAAGTTATGGAAGTTTGAACAGCAGGAGCTGCGACCCATTGTTCCATGCTTGGAAGACCGGCAGTTGGGTGTATTTTCTTGTACATGAACCAAGTAACCTCTGATAGGTTAGAAGCCCTCGGCATTGTTGGGACAATTGATGAATTAGGCAGATGAATATATCATAAACTGATGACAAGCATTTACAATAAATCAATATTAGTCTAACTTCTAGCTACATGCAATTTATTGCAAGAAACATATTAAAACCAGTCCTGGCCTATCCACTTAATACAATTAATAGCATGCCCAAAGAAAATTTGTACGTTTTCTAAAAGAGATAAATGGATATTTTTCCATCAAGTTTTTTTTTTAATTTGGCTCATACCTGTCAGTTCTCAGGACTTTTCACTCAAAGATGACTTCTGGTAGACTTGGGGAACCACGTGGGATGCCAGGAATCAAACCAGGGTCAGAAACATTTGAGTTAAGTACCCTACACACTGTACTATCACTCTGGCCCTTTTTTATTTTGTTTTGTTTTGTTTGTTTGGGGGCCACACCCAGTGATGCTCAGGGATTGCTCCTGGCTATGCACTCAGAAATCGCTCCTGGGCTCGGAGGTCCATATGGGATGCTGAGGATAAAACCGCAGTTCGTCCCATATCAGTGCATGCAAGGCAAATGCCCTACTCCTGCGCCATAACTGCTGTCTAATGTCCCTTATTTTTTCCATAATAAAATGAAAAGAATTGAGAAAAATAAAAGCTCTGTTAAACCTTTGTTTAAATAATTTTAACAAGTACATTTTAATGCAAACATAGCATACACAAATAGCATAAGTAGTAGCTGCTATACAGAAACATGTTTTAGTTTTTAGGGAAGTTTTTGTTGTTTGTTGCTAAAAAGAATAATTCTAAAAATATAGAAATAAGTAAAAAGATCACACAATCCCAATTCAGTTTTCAACATGAATCAATAGATTTAGATGCTAAATTTTTTAGCTGCTTTTCAAAAATGAAAGCTACATAAATACTTATAAAATGTATATAAAAATATATAAAATACACAGAAATGTGCAAACATACACACTCTCAAGTTCTTTCACTTCTAACAGGCCTGATACTACTTTAGGTGACTAAAGGGGATTTTTTTCTACCATAATTTTTTTTTGAACCACACCTGATTGCTTGTCATAAGGGCTAATGCTTGATTGTGCTCAAAGATCACTCCTGATAGAGCTCAGGAGACCTAATGAGGTGCTGGGGTCTAATTCTAGTTGACTACATATAGGGCAAGCACGCTACTCACTGTCTTATCTCATCAGCAACTTAATCACAATATAAGAAATTACAAACAATGCAATAGCTTGCTATCTAGTAAAATCCAGAAAAAAAATCACAATATGAAAGATTCTAGAGAAATCAGATTTCGAGAAAGAGAGAGCAGGTAACATGCACTGAGGTCAGTCAGTTATGTGCAGAGGAGAAAACAATATTACATTCTGGATATATTTTCATGGATTTCTGTTAAATTAACATTTAGTTAATTGCTACTAGATCCCACAGGTCAGATCAGGATTCCTGAGTTTGTAACTCATTTCTACCATCTAAAACCATTAGCAACCCACTCCCCCCAAAATTCTCAGCACCACAGCTTTAAAGTCAAGATCAAGAATGCTACGTCTCTAGAAGCAAGTGCACAATTGGAAAAGTGATTGTACTTGATGTGTTTTGGCTTTGTCCCACTGAAATGATTTTCAGGGAGAAGCGTTCAAAGCTCCGTTCAGAATGTGATACATAATTACTGGAGTATTCACAAATAGGAAATGAGGGTCACATCCAGAAACACCTTAACTTGGTCCTGATTTACTGGACATATGCCATTGAAAGAGGATTGAAAAAAAAAAAGAAAGAGGATTGAATAATTCCTTTTGTCAGTTCAAAACTAAATTTGACAGGAAGTATATTTTCTTGAGTGTTTAACTAAATTTTCTTGGCTAAATTTATTAGGTTAGAGCTTCAAACTTCCAAAACACTGTTACGTTTAGAAACATAGCAGGTTCTCGTTGGTAGGGATTTGACTCTTTGAAGTCTATTTACAGTTCCTTGCTTCACCCAGAGGGACTCTGGAATCTCACAAGTGGGTACTTGAACACACAAAGTTCAACCATCTTTGCCAGCCAC
Source organism: Crocidura indochinensis (assembly GCA_004027635.1). Classification (NCBI taxonomy): domain Eukaryota; kingdom Metazoa; phylum Chordata; class Mammalia; order Eulipotyphla; family Soricidae; genus Crocidura; species Crocidura indochinensis. The sequence goes on along the minus strand of PVKC010007896.1, from coordinate 26,295 downwards.
ACATTTGCCCAACAGAAATAAGCATCCACACTTAAGATTTTCCCACAAAAACTATTTATTTCCTGAATTTTATGATGCTGCTGGTATTCCTGCAAGGGGTGAGGACCACTCACCTACATGTGCTCAAGAATAAAGACACGCTCCTGGGCCAGAGAGATAACATAGAGGCAGGGCATTTGCCTTGCATGCAGAAGGACTGTGGTTCAAAACCCGGCATCTCATATGGTCCCCCGAGCTTGCGGGGGGCGATTTCTGAGTGTAGAGCCAGGAGTAACCCCTGAGCATTGCGGGGTGTGACTCAAAAACCAAAGTAAAAAAAAAAACATCCTCTATGTTTCTCAGAGACTATACTATGCCACATATACAGTAAGGGCTTCATACACACAAGGCATGTGTCCTGGATTTTCTTTTTATGCCCCACTCTCTCTGCATTGGCCATCATGTTCTGTTAGTGTGGATTGTCATTCCATTATCCCTCCTAACAAAATCTTCCACAGTTGAAAAATTACATTTATTATGAAGAGTGTCCAAATTAGTATCAAGCACACCCACTCACACAAACACATACTCTTTCATAGTTGAGGACCAAAGAAATAGTGAGTATAGCAGGCAGAGATCTTTTTTTTTTTTTTGGTTTTTGGGTCACACCCAGCAGTGCTCAGGGGTTACTCCTGGCTCCATGCTCAGAAATTGCTCCTGGCAGGCACGGGGGACCATACGGGCACCGGGATTCGAACCCATGTCCTTTTGCATGAAAGGCAACCGCTTACCTCCATGCTATCTCCCAGGCCCTGGCAGAGATCTTGCTTTGCATGCAGCAGAGTCAGGTTCAATCCCAAGCACTCCATATTCCACATGTGCCCTGCCAGGAGCAATTACTAAGTACAATTTCAAGAGTAATGGTAAGTCCTAAGCATCACTTTCTGTGTTTCCCAAACTGCCTAGACCTAACACACACAATATCATATGAGGACTGCCTAGTAGATCTAACACACACAAAAATATACACATACATACAGGAAAAATAATCCTTTCTTTCTAAGCATTTCCTTCTAAACCCCCTCTTTATGAATGTCTATATTATTACTCTGTTATAATTTTATCTTTTCTTAAAATTACTTGCCAACACAGGTATTTTCCTCTGTCATATTGAGTTCATACTCTGCATTGGATTGCTTAACAGTATGAAAGCAGAAGTCATGTATTCAACAGCCTTATATTTATCATTGGTTCAAGTTTATTATATACATAATTGCATGAGCATCTATTGAACTATTAGCATGAACAAATATATTAGACATAACCTTGAAAAACTGATATAAATTTAAAATGCAATGTGATTCTATTATGAATATTTTATTTACCAGGTACTTTTACATTAATTCTTAGTTTTATAATATGATAGATACATAACCTTTGAGCTTTTTGCATTCTCTGCCCATCATTAATTTGGTGCTGCGAGTCTGTTCTTTACTCATTTATCTTATTTCACCATAATGTTGTAATTGAAATATCTATAGTACTTAAACTAGTGAAAATTAGTTCTACTTGCTGTTCTGTTTGCCTGTTCTATTTGCTGTCCTATGCTAATGAAATCACAGGACTCATTAAAGTAAAAAAGGATAAAAACAATGAATTAGTATATTAAGGGAATTTTAAATGATATCATCAACCACATGAAGGTCATGGAATTTAGATAAAAAAAAAATCCAGAAGCAAACTTGTATTGATTTTTGTTTGTAATATATCACTTTCTGGTGTTTTGTTGTTGAGATCCTTGATAATTTTAGACCAACAGGCTTGTTTTCCAATCTAGATCTAGATCTAATTCCAGGTCTCTGTCTTTCTTAGTATTAGGCTCTATTAGTTTGAACTTGACCAATCTTGGAATGACAATGTATTCTAAATTAATACAAAAAATGAATAATCTTGAATCTAATGCTATTTACACTTATTTCTGAACAGGAAACTATTTTGTCCTCATACTTTAACCAGGACCTAATGGTTTTTGAGATTTTATTTTTAAGGATATTTTTTAAGATTACAGTCTTTTTTTAAAGATGTTTATTAAACCATGTTTAATTAAACATGGCTATAACAGTATGAGAAGGTAGGAGAAATGCAGTGTTTCACTGCCTGGAAGTTTTTGGTCTCAGATAAAAAACAGACTAGGGACAGACAAGTAAATATTTATTGAAAAATGTTTTTTCTTGGGGCCAGAGATGTAGCACAGAGGTAGGGTGTTTGCCTTGCACACAGCCGACCTGGGAAAGACTCATATTTGATTCATGGCATCCCATATGGTCCCCCGAGCCTGCCAAAAGTGATTTCTGAGCACAGAGGCAGAGGTAACCCCTAAGGACAGCCGGGTGTGGCCCAAAAAAACAAAATAAATGTTTTTTCTCTAAGTCCATGGTGGTAATGGAGCTACTTGGAAGTTATTGGAGTTATATGGGGACACTCTTAAAAGTTCCAATGACCATGTCCAATGCCCACCAATTAGATCAGCAGCTCTGGGGTTGAGGCACAGATGTTGGTGTTTTCTGAAATGTCCTCCAAAGACCCGTCCCATAGTCAGGTAAGCAAAGCATTTCTTCACACAACTGTATGAATGTTTTCATTCCTAATGTTCTGTCTTCTTTTCATAGGTGATATGATTCCCTTCTGTTTTTGTTTTAATTACTAATCTTTGAAGTCTTGTGAAATGGAAATTTTACAATAAAGGAAATAGTTTCCTTTCTTCATGATTCATTTGAACTCTGGGGATTTTCCTCTCTAAACTTAAAACCAAGAAAAGGCACATTATCCCTTTCTTATCTACAGGAATGTGACCAGGATTTATTTACCAGGCATCTAGAAAAATGAGCTAAGGTCTCTAATGCTAGAATCAAATGCTTTTCAGTGTTGCTGATGCAAACTTTTTCCCCTTTCTCTCTATGCTTTTAACTCCATCTACCTCAGGACTTTTCTACACTGAGACTTGCAATCTCTGAATGAAATGTCAAGTGAGAAATAGATGCTTGTAGAAGTATGAAGGGAAAGAACTGGGCTCTGGATTTAATTAGTTTGGAACTGAATCTGCTTACAGCTCAAAAGTCAATGCCTGTGTTCAGAGCAGAGTCATTCCTTTGATCTAATATTCAGCACCTGTAGTGACGAGGTAAACATGTTTGCCTACTTGTTTGGGTAGCTGCTTTCTTGTTCAAGTTCAGAGGTTGGAACCTAGAGTAGCCCAAGAATAGGCTTTTCAAATCTACCACACCAGAGACGCAATTAGAGAAAATTCTACCTTGGTTCTCCCCTTGTGTTTAATTTAGAGTAATGCTGTAGACAGCACTCTGTCTGTGTATCATTATGGGTAGTTAATGGGAAGTTTTAAGATGAGGCATATTATTAAGTATGTCTAGTATACTCACCCAGAAATCCTATTAACTTTGATAATCAGAAAAATAATAAATAAAACTAGGACCCTGGTGTTTTCTCTGCATTCTTCAACATCAGAGAAAGTGTTTGAGGTTTACCTGGAGACAGGATAGAGAAACTCTCAATCACTTTTCCCAGCTTTATGCCTTATGCTAGGTTTCTAATATTTTTACCATGTTTATTAAAATAGCAGGATTTATAATATGTTAATTTTATTTTGACATGTGCATTATTTCAACAGCAACCTACCACTAGAATAGTCATTCCCTCCAGCAATGTTCCCTCAGCCACACTGCCCTTTCATAGAATATCAGTTCTTTGTATAAGATCTCCAATTCCAATTATATTGGCCATTATTATTATTATTATTATTATTATTATTATTATTATTATTATTATTATTATTATTTTTCGGTTTTTGGGTCACACTCAGTAGTGCTCAGGAGTTACTCCTGGCTTTATGCTCAGAAATCGCTCCTGGCAGGCTCTGGGGATCATATGGGATGCCAGGATTTGAATCAACGACCTTTGGCATGAAAGACAAATGCCTTACCTCCATGCTACCTCTCCAGCCCCCATCATTATTGCTTTACTATGTTTCTTTACATTCCAATATGAGAAAGATCTTGACTTGTACTATAGTAGAAGTGTAATATCAATACTCACTCATATAAATGATTAATCTAAACTAAAATATCATAAATTTTACATCACTAATTAGTTTAAAAATATTTTAATATACTTTTTCTATTTTGTAGATAAATAATTTTAAATTTTAATTAGTGTTACTAATTATGTACTATTAAAATAAACATGAAATATAAAATATTATAAATACAAAATTTAGTACAAGTGAGGAATCTCTAATATCAAGAAAATTTTAAGGGAAAATATGAATAGGCCTATAAAAATATAAAAGTATATTTTATCTTAAAATTATAATATAGGCCTTATGTAATAAAATTTTATAATATAAATAATGCTTATAGTGTGGATATTAGAATAAATAAAAGGTTTATAATAAAAATCAATATAGGGCCAAAGAGATAGCACAGCGGTAGGTGTTTGCCCTGCAAGCAACGGATCCAGGATTGACATGTTTCAATCTTGGCATCCCATACAGTCCCCCATGCCTTCCAGGAGCAATTTCTGAGCTCAGAGCCAGAACCTGAGCGCCACTGGGTGTGATTCAAAGGAAACAAACAAAAAATCACTATAGATACTGTTAAAACTGACCAAAGCTGGCCTGGACCCGGGTTGGGGTCTGGGGTTAGAGATGGCCAAGCCCAGAGAGACCAGGTCAGGGATGCCCAAGGTCCAAGGAAAGCCCACCGCTCAATTGAAGAGACACAAATCTTGGAGGATGCAATCACATGTAGGTTTTGTTTTCCAGGATCCTGGGTTGTCACTGCAAGCCTGAATTCGGTCTGCAGTGAGACCCTGAGAATCCAAATTCACATTTAAGTGAATTCATACGATACTGAGCATGATAATGAGCATACAAGTCAAAGCATTTCACAGGTTTATACAGTTTGAATCATCCAATGATTTTTTACAGAAAAGGCACAATTTTCTGTCTATTTAGCCCTTTCATGACATCTCTGGGTTCTAACTTTTCTGTGTACAGAAGAGAACATGAAGACTTATATGCTATATAGCACACAGAAATAGAACCAAAAAACATTTGGTTGGTGCTCTTTTCTCCTTTATGGAGCTCTACTGAAAACTATCAGTGCTGACAAAATGCAAAATTTTCTAATACTACTTCTAGTCTTAAGCATTGTGACCCATGCACAAGCCTATTCTTCCAGCTTTATCTATACCTTTGCTTATGTCTTATATCCTGAGGTGAAGTTTTAGCAAGTCAAATGTAGCAATTAAAATATTTAGAAGAGGTAGCACTGACATTTTAGAGAAAAAGCAGACATGGAAAAATCAGAGGTAACTCTACAGTAGGAATGCATGATTTCCACGCTAGACACCTGGGTTTGATTACTGGAAACACAAAGGCCTAAAAGCATTTTTAGGTGTGACTCCTAACCACAGAACCAAGAGTAGCTTCCCTACCAAGTATCAGCAGGTGTATGTCCTAAGAAAGAAAAGTTACCAGATGAGTGAGATTATCACGATATGAAGCTTACTACAAAGAGTAGTGAGTGCAGTTAGAAAAATAACTGCACTAACAACTATCATGACAATGGTAGTGAGTGAGAGAAATAGAATGCCTGTCTCTAAGACAGACCAGGGCTGAGAGAGAAGGGAGATAGTTTGCATTGGTGGCCAGAAAGTTGCACTGGTGAAGGGTTGGTGAACTTTTTAATGACTGAAGCCCAGCTACAATTGTGTTTGTTACCAATGAGGCTTAAATAAAACTATTATAAAAAAAGAAGAAAAGTCATACTTCTAAGAAATAAGTGGACTTACTATACTTAAGTGATAATGAGAACACAACTCCTTGATGCTAAGATATAATCTCCAATCCTTGAAATGTCCTGGATTCTTGATCCAGACCTTGGAATGATATCTTGTGGAAGGCAATGTTCTAAAGTGATACCTCCATGGCAGTTGACATGACAGTGCAAATAGGGTGCTTGATTTGTTCTCAGTCTACCCATGTTGAATCCCATATGATTACCCATGCCCTCCAAGAGTGATCTCTGAGTGCAGAAGCGGAAGAAACCTCTAAGCACAAAAGATAACTCCATAATTCCTAACCCCTTGATAAATACAATAAATGATAATCCATATAATGCTCTGAGTGTATTTTAAATATGTAACTAATACTAAAACCCATCAAATCTTAATAGTAGAAATTAGGGAGCCAGAGAAATAGTATAGCAGGTAGGGAAATCGCCTTGCATATTGACAACCAAGGTTGTATTCCTGGCATTCTACATTGTTCCCCAGCCCACTGGGAGTGATTTCTGAGTACAGAGGCAGGAATAACTCTTTAGCTCTGCAGGGTATGTCCCCCTCCTCCAAAAAAGGAATACTACTAAAAATTAGTTCTCAGTTTCTTTTGCTTGTGGACATTTCTTTACATCTAACAAATAAGAGAGATTATTCTGTATCTGTCCCTATTCCTCTGAGCATGACCTTTTCAGATTCATTCACAGAGAACAAACACTCTCATCTTTGGTATTCAAGAATTATGTATACCCCATATATGAGCATCCTGGTACACTATTCTGTTATTAAAATAGTATTATATCTCTAGGAGTTAATTTGTCACTTTCTCCTAGAAGCTAGGAAGATTTTAGTCCAAAATCTTTATTCCAGCTTTAGCCATTAAAATATATCCTTCTGCTTTTGAAAATCAAAAGTCAAATAAACCAAGAACTTATTGAAATTCATGGTGGAGTCAACAAATGGAAGGAGAAAATAAATATGTCTGAAAAAAGAAATCATTCTAAAATATGCTTTTAATAAAAACTGATTCTTCATTCATAAACTTTCCCTTAATAAAAAAAAGCGAAATACCATTTGTTTTATTTGGACTTAAATTTTTTCACTCTCAAAAGAAGGACATATGTTTGCAGCCACTTGCTAGGTTGATTAAATTCTTAGATGCTTGAGGGGTCTGGTATACATCCTGTTTGCAAGCCAAGATTTCTTTATGAATGAAGAATAAAATGTGTCTACGCAAGCTTGAAACAGAAACCTTGCTTTGGGGCACTGCTATTAGTTCCAATCTTTATAATCGGCATCTCTGAAATGTTCCACTTCCCCAAGAACAAAGCTGGTTTTCATAGTTCTCTCATAACCTGTTTTCCCAATGTACTCCAATCAGTTTGATGCCAGTGAATTTCTGTTGTGTTTATTATATTTTGTCTTCTTTCTCCACCCTCAAATTCCACATTGTGAGCAAGACTTGAGTAACCAGGAGGTTATTAGCAAGTTTTCCAGCAAATAGAAGTTTTCGGATTTTTCCCCCCACACTGGGTTGATGGGTTTGCTGAAATAAACCAGTAATGTTTGTGTTAACCTTCTAATGGAACTTCACTCCCAGACACATTTAATGAATGAGTTACAAGCTGAGTATACCAACCAAATCAAGTCATGAATAAAAACAGACATTGAGTGTGACATCCTGAGGGACATCAAGAAAGAAAGTAGGAAAAGTGAGAAGAGAACACAAGCTTAAGTGATTTCTCAAACAAAATTTTAAAAGTATAATTTTCCTTAGGTTTAAGGACAACAACTGAGAATCTGATATCATTTAAAAGTTGAAAACATTATCTTATTATATGCAATCTACTCCTTAACTACAGACCATTCTAATGTATCAACTACTAATTTATCTTTTGCTAATGTGTTAAAATATAAATAAGATCATAAAGAACTGAATTTAATACTAAATAACCATATTGAAGTGAATATCAGAAGAGCATCTTAAAATTATTATTCAAGGGCCAGAACCCTTGGTAGTTCATCAGGTAGTCTGTTTGCTTCCAAGTAAATTAGCAGAGTTCTATTGCATTCACTGAATATGGTCCCCTGAGCACTGCCAGGAATGATCACTGATTGCAAAGTCAGATGCTACAAACCACCAGTGTGTCTCATCCTCCCCCAAAAAAAGATAGATCAATTCAAGAAATATAGATATTCTTCACTACTGAAAATTTTGTCTTTATCCATTAACATCTTTAGATTTTTCACCCCACATTACATATATCTCTTGACATTTTTGTTTATACTGCATTACATTTTCAAGAATGCCAAATTATTAAGTTTTGGACTTACCTGTATTACAATAGTCATATGAAAATGAAAGAAAGAAAAAGATAATCTGAAAACTTATGTCTTCAAATGTATAAACAACCTAAAAATGGTTCCATTTTCTAAGTCAGTTTTACTTCTTTTAATCTATAATTGTATATAGTCAATTTCAAATTTTTGTCTCAATGTTTTGAGGTTTGACTAGAATAATGAAGGATGGCTAGGTTCCTTTAGATTGATTATTTTAAGGTTGTTCTTCTGGTACTCACCCAAAATGGCTAGTTTCTTTTCTTTTGGGGGGGTCACACCCGGCAGTGCTCAGGGGTTACTCCTGGCTCCATGCTCAGAAATTGCTCCTGGCAGGCACGGGGGGATAATATAGGGCACCGGGATTCGAACCGATGACCTTTTGTATGAAAGGTAAATGCCTTACCTCCATGCTATCTCCCAGGCCCCTAGTTTCTTTTAAGTTCAATTCACTGTGATTTAATTCATTTTGTCATTTTTAACACATTAACAAATCTATAAAAAATATATTATGTGTATCTCTTAGTAATACCAATACCTAATGTGTCAAAACAGAACATACTCCATAACTCAAAAATTACTTGACAAATAACAATTTCTTATATACAAAGTAATATGTTTTTAAAATAAATACCTTCATATATTTCATCATATTTTCTCTGAAAGATCTAAGTTTAGCTCAATATTGCTTAATTGGTTAAAAATATATTGAAACTGTGTGAGAAACTTCCATGCTTATTATGGACCTAAGATACAAGAGTCACAATAAATGTAGGCTAGAGACTGTCCTTGGCTTGTATATAGCCAAATCAGAGTAAAAGCCCTGGAAGATTTGACACACCAGAATAGCTGGAGTTAGTTTATTTACCTGAGGAAGTAAACACACGCAAAGAGAGATGACCAGAAGCTGGTGATGCCAAAACCAATTTGAAAAAATTGTGGTCACCTGCCCTGTTATATTTTTATGAGAAGAGATCAATAATTCATGACTACCAGTTGAGTTGCCTGCCAGTAGTATAAACAGCATCCTTTCATCTATTGATTCAAAGGGACCAACTTTGCATTTATGTCCTTACAACACTTCACATTTCCACATCATTTCAGCATGTTCTTCCATGGCCACTATGGTACCAAACCCAACCTCTCATTGACTCGAACTCCCACTGAAAACACTATCCAAACCAATGCCTTTTTGAGAGTTCAGGGTTCAGTAAGTACACAGGACGTCTAATCCTCATTGGAAAACTTGGAATCATCTGGTCCACAAAACCCTTTGCTGGCTTGGTGATTTGATAAACTGATTGAGAACAACAACTGATAGAATATCAAAGCAGAGTAGATACACTAAATAAAGTGAGATTTGAGCAGAGTTAGAGCATTAATTATGTCTAACTCATGTAACTGCAAAAAGAAGGTCCTTTTGGCATTAGAACAGTATTTAAAGGTTTCCAAAATCAATAACACAGATTTTTGTGTTATATATTTTATATTATATACCAATGGTTACTAACATATTGTCTGGTGATGTCTTTGTATTTGTGTTTTTATTTTTCTTTGGGACCACACCCAACAGTGGTCAAGACATTCCTAGTTCTGAGCTCCTGAATCACTCCTAGCAGTACTCCAGATTATATGCAGAACCAAGAGTCAATTATAGGTCAGTTGAATGCAAGGCAAGTTACTTAATCTTTATTCTATCTCTCCAGCTCTCTAATGTTTAGTTGCTTCCACAGTATATTTCCTTATATGGCAAAATGACAGATTCTAGGTATTTTTATAATGTTTTTGCATGTGAACAAATTTGCCTAAAATTAGTAATGAGATATATCAAAAAATAAAATATTAAGTGGAAGTTAAGTAATTGAAATGCAAGAATCATTGAGAAGTTCAATAAATTTTTGTGAATCAGGGGTCTCAAACTCACAGCCCCCGGGACTTTTGCCGCCCTCTGTACAACATTTTGTGACCTTGCCCTAGAGGAATCTTTGTTTTGTTTCGTTTTAGTTGTTTGGGTCACACCCCTAATGTTCAAGACTTACTACTGACTCTGCACTCAAGAATCACCCCGACTTTGCCTCCTGCAGCCGCCAGATAAATTGAGTTTGAGAACCCTGTTGAATAATGGGAACAAAAAATACCTGTATATTCTACTACAGTGTCCTGAGACTTTGTCTTGAATAGTATAGCTTTATAATATGGTTAAAAGTTTTTTTTTTAAAGAAAAGAATGCCATTTTCTTTTTTCTAAGATTATTTTGGCTATTCAAGAGGTGTTTTATTGCTCTATATAAATGTAGTCAGCATTTTGTCAATGTCTTTTAATAATGAATGTCATGGGAGATTTTTTAATAGGGATGCATTGAATCTGTATAATGTTTTGATAGGATTGTTTTTAATATGTTAGTCTTTCTAATCCAGGAGCAGTGAATGATATGCATTTCTTTGTGTCTTTTTTATTTCTTTTAGAAGTGATTTCTCATTTTATGTAATATAAGCTGATTCTAAGGGACTTTAATTTTTTGTAAGGCAAAATTATTAATAGGGTGCTTTGTTTATTACTTCTTTGTCTTCTATTATCTTAGTTGCATGTAGACATGCAATGTGTTCCCTCATGTTGATTTTGTAGCCTGTCACATTATAATGCAAGTTTAACATTTCTTGCAATTTCTTATAGAGTTTTTAAGGTATCATGTCATCTGCAAAGAGTAATTGTTTGACTTCTTTTTCAATCTGATAGAGTTAATCTTTTTTTTTTCCTCATTGCTGTTGAAAAAAACTACAATAAAAAAAAGAAAAAAACTACAATACAAATTGAATGATAGTTGTGAGAATGCACAGCCTTTTCTTGAGCCTGATATTAGAGGAAGAGATTTCAGATTTTCACTGTTGTGTAAGATGTTAACTGTGTTTTCACGGTAAGTGACACCATGAGTTCATTCATAGGAGTGCCTTTATAATATTAAAGTCATTTTCTTGTATCCCTATTTTATTGAAAAAGTTTATCATGAATGAATATTGGATCTTGTCAATGCTTTCCCTGCATATATTGGTGTGATAATATGGTTTTATTTTTCCTTGTATCTACTCTAGTCTTGCTTCTTTGATTTACTTGCATACACTGCACAATCCTATCACCCCTGGTATAAGTCCTACTTGGCCATGGTGTAGAGTTTTTTGACACAGTGTTGCATTCTGTTGCAGAATTTAGGGGTGGCAGGGTTTACTCCCAGCTCTGCTCAGGAATAACTTCTGACTGGGTTCAGGAGACTCATATGTGACCACAGGGATTGAATCTAGGTTGGCTACAAGCATCCTACCAACTGTACTATTACTCAGGACCCGATTTCCCAATATTTTATTAAGAATATTTGCACCTTCATAGTTTTATGGTCCTCTTTTATTAGTAATGTCTCAGTTTGCTTTGGACATCTGAAGTATTCTGTGTTTTTACATTTTAAGAGACTGAAAAGAATTGGAGATCATCTTTAAAGCTTAGAAGTCTTGTTTAAAGGTTGAAAGAAATAATTGGAAAACACATCTAGGGCCAGGCTTCTGTTTTGGAGGAGAATTTTGTTTATCATTTCAATTTCTTTGCTAGTTCTTGGCTTACAAGTGCTCTGTTTCCTTGTGGTTCCATCAAAATTTTATCCATTTATTCCATGTTTTCTAATTTTATGGCATAAAGATTTACTTTGTAATCACTGAGGTTCCTTTATATTTCTGTGGTATTTGTTGTAATGTCTCCTCTTTTACTTTTGGTTTAGTTTACAAGAGTCTTTTCTATTTCTTTGTGAATAAGGCTAGTGGTTTGTCAATTTTATTCTTTCAAGGAACCAGTCAGAAATCAATTAATGGTTTCATTGCTCTTTGGTTTTTTTTTAGTTTCCATTTTATTGATTTCTTTTTTTTTTGTGGGGGGGTCACACCTGGCAGTGCTCCTGGCTCCATACTCAGAAATTGCTCCTGGCAGGCACAGGAGACCATATGGGGCACCGGGATTCAAACTGATGACCTTTTGAATGAAAGGCAAATGCCTTATGTCCATGCTATCTCCCGGGCCCCAGAACCCCTAGTTTATTGATTTCTATTCAAAGTTTTATTATATTCTTCCTAATGCTTGCTTTGGGCTCTGCTCGCTGGTATTTTTCCTAGTTATTTCAGCTGTGTTGTTGGGTTATTTATTTGGTCCTTTTTTGCTTCCTAATGAATGCTTACATTGTAAGAACTTCCCTCTCAGCAGTGCTTGAGCTGTATCCTGTATGTTCTGGTAACCCATGTCTTCATTGCTGTTTGTTTCCAGGAATCTTTTGATTCCCTCTTTTATCTACTGGTGGTTAGTAATTAGGTATTTATTCTCCATTGATTTGAGTTTTTCCTCTTTTCATTTTGTGATTAATTACCATTTTCAAACAAAAAAGTCACTTTCTGGGAGTACTGATTTGATATGATTTTTATCTTCCCGCTTTTTTGAATTCTTTTTTGATTTGCATATACCCTGTCTTGGATAATGTCCAATATACACTGCAAAAGACTTGACTTCAAGGGCATAAAACTCTATGTCTTGTAGGCCAATCTCTTCCATTTCTCCTTAAATGCAAACTTTTCCTCCTTGAGCTTTTCCTAGATGATCTTAACAATTGTGATAGAGGAATGATAAATTTGCCAAATACTATTGTGTTGCTGCTAATGCCTTCCTTCAGGTTGATTAAAACTTGTTTCAAATATTTTGATTATCCATTATTAGGTGAATACATGTTTAGGAGGATAAATTCTTTATGATGTGTAAATGTTGGTCATTAAAAAATGACCATCATTGTCACTTTTAGAATTTTTAAATTTAAGGTTGATGTTACTTTATATAAATATGTTTGCCCCAGTCTTCTTTGTTTTGTTTGTTTTTGGGTCATGCCCAGCGACATTGCTCAGGAGTTACTCTTGGCTCTTCGCTCAGAAATTGTTCCTGGCATGCTTGGAGGACCATATGGGATGCTGGGAACCTGGGCTTGTGGAAGGCAAATGCCCTACCACTGTGCTATTGCTCCGATCCTACCCCAGTCTTTTAAAGAAACTGTTTATCTTTAAAATTATTTCCCTTTTTTTGACTATGAAACTGTTTTTGTTTGCCTTGACTATTCAGATAAATCTCTTATAAGCAATATATTGTTGGTTCGTTTGATCCATCCTGCCATTCTGTTTCTCTTGATTAGTTAGTTCAGGACATTACTATGGAGTAAAATTTATGAAATGAAGGAATATATCACCACCATTATATAGAAGTGATCCATGCTTATAAGGTTTGTCTTATCTTTTTATTAATCTTCTTTTATTTTTTATAAGTTGTACAGCTCAATGTTTTTTCTTTTTTTAAAATATTTTTTATTTAAACACCTTGGTAACAAACATAATTATGGTTGGGTATCAGTCATATAAGATGACACCCCCCCACCATTACCAGTGCAATATTCCCATCATCAATGCCCCAAATAGTCCTCCTCCCCTCCCCGCCCCCACCTGTGCTCTAGACAGGCTTTCTATTTTCCTCATATATTCTCATTGTTAGGATAGTTTGAAATGTAGTTATTTCTCTAACTAAGCTCATCACTCTTTGTAGTAATATTTATGAAGTGGGCTGTAATGTCCAGCCCTCTTCTCTTTTGTCTCTGAAAATTGTTGAGAAATGTCTTTCATTTTTCTTAAAACCCATAGATGAGTGAGACTATTCTCCATCTCTCTCTCTCTCTCTCTGACTTATTTCACTAAGCATAATAGATTCCATGTACATCCATGTATAGGAAAATTTTATGACTTCATCTCCTGATGATTGCATAATATTCCATTGTGTGTATATATGAACCACAGTTTCTTTAGCCATTTATCTGTTGAAGGGCATCTAGGTTGTTTCCAGAGTCTTGCTATGGTTAATAGTGCTGCAATAAATATAGGTGTAAGGACAGATTTTTGTATTGTATTTTTGTGTTCCTAGGGTATATTTCTAGGAATGGTATAACTGGATCATATGGGAGCTCGATTTCCAGTTTTTGGAGGAATCTCCATATCGCTCTTCAGAAAGGTTGAACTAGTCAGCATTCCTACCAGCAGTGGATAAGAGTTCCTTTCTCACTGCATCCCTGCCAACACTACTTGTTCTCATTCTTTGTGATGTGTGCCAATCTCTGTGGTGTGAGGTGGTACCTCATAGTTGTTTTGATTTGCATCTCCCTGATTATTAGTGATGTAAGCATTTTTATGTGCCTTTTGGACATTTACATTTGTATTATCTTTATTTTTAATTAATTTTTTATTTTAATTATGAGAACAAAGATGCAAAGAACGAGGACAAGGTAAAATTACAGTGGAAGGACAATCACCCATAAACAGAATTTTCAGTAGACTCATTGCTGATATCTTAACTTTGAACTTTCAGCCAAAGAACATTAAGAAAAATAAAACAGGATCCATGTACAATTACTTTGTCCCTCAAGTCCCCAGATTGTAGTACATAATATTTCTTAGCATCACACAAAACAATCTAAAGACATAAGAGTTATATAACTCCTTAAACATTGAAGGAAAAGTACTTTTTTACATTTCCATGCACATGCCTATTAGTTTAAGCTAACCTCAAAAGTTTAAGTGGGTTGTTTTTCTTAAGGATTAGAGTCAAAAGAGCACAGTAAAAATGGTGTTATTTTTTAGAGTGGCAATTATTGTTTGCATAGGACCCCCAAAATATGAGGGACATGGAAAGAAAAAGCCTTGTCCCAAATACAAGGAGACCCCACCCCTGAAGTTTCTTGGCATAAGACCAACTCTAGGCTCCAGGCAAACTAGGTCGTTCAATCCAGGTCATTGTCTGTTGCCAATACACTTTTATTTTTCACACAGTCTCTGTTGT
The DNA here is from genome assembly GCA_004027635.1 of Crocidura indochinensis. NCBI lineage: Eukaryota > Metazoa > Chordata > Mammalia > Eulipotyphla > Soricidae > Crocidura > Crocidura indochinensis. The sequence goes on along the minus strand of PVKC010007896.1, from coordinate 11,232 downwards.
TGGTAACATGTTTCTGTATTAAAGACCCTGGAATCTGCATATCCTATATTGCAGTCAGTATGGTGCAGAGCGTCCTCTCATTTCACCTCAACTTAAAGGGCAATGCAGAGAACCCTGTCCTGTAGAGCAGGTCATTGTTGTTATCAAGTCTTCTTAGTGTTAAGGGAAGTCTCTTTTGAGCAGGTCGATGTCAGAGCCGTGGTAGGGTCTTTCCTAGTAGAGGATTGCTTCCAGATGTTGTTATGAAAAACCTTGAATGTTTTTTAGATAGCTTGCCTGGTTCAGGGGTGAATGGAGGATGCCCATACATCTGAGGCCTGTGCCAGATCATTATATCGATGTTCAGGGTGTAAGGTCCCATTGCACTATTTTGTGTGTTCCGACCTCTATTAGATAAGAACTTATTTGTATGTATAGTATTTTCCCATTTTAATGTGTCTATGCAAACAAGGAACAATGCCACGTGACGTTATCTGTGCATATGGAGGCCATAAGAACAAGTCCAACAATCCCCATGACATGGTTCAATCATAAGAATTAAACTGAGGGACTCTTCCACCAAAATTCGTTATTGAATAGCTCACAAAGAGAAGACAAGATAAAAAGTGGGTAGAATCGTCACGGTAAAAGAATATTTAGGGGGCCCGGGAGATAGCTGGAGGTAAGGAGTTTGCCTTTCATGCAAAAGGTCATCGGTTCGAATCCCGTTACCCCGTGCCTGCCAGGAGCAGTTTCTAAGCATGGAGCCAGGAGTAAACCCTGAGCACTGCCGGATGTGACCCCAAAACCAAAAAAAAAAAAAAAAAGAATATTTAGAAAGAGTTATAGCTGTTAAAAAAATACACATAAAATATTCAAAAGACATATATGTCCATTTTATGTCTTTTGAAATAGTTAGGGGTTGTTAAATCTAATGCATGACTTTGGTATGTGATTAGAACTGTGTAGCTCTGAAGTTAAAAAGGGTAAATGTGGAGTACTGATGGTTGGGGTGAGAGAATTAAGGAGTAATAATGAGCTTTGTAGGGGTGTGTGAAAGGGCAGAATCTGTTGGGTCAGGAGGTCCGTCTTCATGCCTAAAAAAGTAAAGAACTGAGGGTAAAGAGGTTTAATTAAGGGGAAGGTAGCGAATCCAGATTGGGAGATGAGGGAGAAGAAGAAGCTCTTGTGGAGGAGGGAAAATATATCAAAGGGGTTAAATACATTGTATAGATGAATTGTTTATGGATTAGGCTTGACAGTCAGAGAGGACCATGTATAGGAAGTCACATCTACATATACACTGATTTTAGAGACCTATTTGAATATTATTCTCCAAATATAGGGAATTCCATTTTTTTCCTAGAAAGAGTCGAGAGAGAAAGGAACTCTTTTTTCACTGCTGGTTGGAATGCCATCTAGTACAACCTTTATGGAAAGCGATAATGGAGATTCTTTCACAAACTGGAAATTGAGCTTCCATACGATCCAGCTATACCACTCCTAGGAATATACCCGAGGAACACAAAAATACAATACAAAAACCCCTTCCTAACACGTATATTCATTGCAGTACTATTAACCATAGCCAGACTCTGGAAAAAACCAAGATGCCCTTCAATAGATGAGTGGCTAAAAAAAATGTGGTACATATACACAATGGAATACTATGAAGCCATCAGGAGAGATGAAGTTATGAAATTTTCTTATACATGGATGTACATAGACTCTATTATGCTGAGTGAAGTAAGTCAGATGGAGAGAGAAAAACACAGAATGGTTTCACTCATCTATGGGTATTAAGAAAAATGAAAGACATTTTTCACAGTATCTCAGAGACAAGAGAGATGAGGGTTGGTAGGTACAACTAATGACATGAAGCTCATCACATAGAGTGATGAGTGAAGTTAGAGAAATAACTACACTGATAACTATCATAACAATGTGAATGAATGAGGGAAGTAGAAAGCCTGTCTTGAGTCCAGGTGCGGGTGGGGTGGGGAGGAGGGAGATCTGGGAAATTGGTGGTGGGAATATTGCACTGGGGAAGAGGGGTGTTCTTTACATGACTATAATCATACAACTATAATCATATTTGTAATCATGGTGTTTAAATAAAGATAATTATAAAAATTAAAAATAAATAAAATTCCAAAAAATGAATATTTTTGGGTGTTGTTAAAAAGTATAAGTGTGCCCACACGCTTTTGAAAGTGAATACTAGTAAGAAAAGAACTCCTGAATGGGGTCCAGAGGGGAGGAATTTCTCCTCCCCAGGGCCCGATTAACCAGGCGTGGCCCTGAAGACCCCCCTGGTGTGGGGGGATCTCAGTCCCCTGGACTAAGTTGTCAGCCCAGGGGGCCTATGGCTAGTTATCCTGCCCAGAGCCCCCAGAATACCAGTGGAAGACACCCAGAAATCCTGACATGTGGAAGATGCCTTAATGCTTCTTACAAGTTTGTTTTAAGGCTATCAACCTCTTAAGCTACTTTTTATCTTTGAGGCATTGTATTCTTCAAATATGAATGATAATCTGTCTGGCTAAAGTATTCATAGTGAGGTATTCATTTCATTAACCTTTATTGTTCTTTTTCTTTTTTGCTTTTTTTTTCATTTACTATGTCTCAATATTAAGTCTCACTTGATAGATTGTTAATAATAAGAAAGTACATTAGTATGTAAGTAACTTACTTGAACTTAGTCTTTTCAATATTCTAATCTTTATCTTTTATTATTTGCATCTGGCATGTCTTTGAGTTTTCTTTAAATTTGGTTCCATTTTGACAGGACTCTTTAACCCACTTGGATCTGATTTCATGAACTTCTCCACTCTGAGCAGCTTTTGTTTTTTATTTCCTTAGTTGGTAGTTCTTCATTTAATTTGCCTTTTACCCTCAGGAACTTCAATGATTCTTATAATCTTCCTCTTGAACTCATAACAATATTCTCTGGTATGCCATGTGCTTATTTTGCAAGTTTTTATCTTCTGTAATCTTCTTAAGATTTCCTGTATCCCATCTTGGAACTTACTGATTATTTTTTTCTATTCAGCTGTTGTTTCTCTACTACAAAGAACTTCCATTGTTTTTTTTTATTTTAGCTAAAAAATCTTGTTTTATCACTTGTAATTGAGGTTATTTCATTTCTATTCTCATATTTTATTGTGCTTTATTAACTACTTGTGTCATTATTTCTTTGAACTCCTTAAATACCCTCAACATGATGTCTTAAAGTGTTCTTAAATTTAGTCATTATCTTTGAGAGTTTAGAGCTAGTTCATAGTGGTTGAGTCTTCCAGCTGTTATCTTCACACATCAATCTTAGCAGGTCACTATAGGTTTTTCCATTGTACTTATTGCAATCTAAGAATCTATCTCTTTATTTTTCCCACCCCTAAGGAACTATCTGAGCAATGGTTATGAGTGCACTTTCATTTTCAACTATCTCATAAAATTGTCACTATTTCTAGTTTATGTTTTTGTTTGTTTGTTTTTAGCTCAGGGAATTATTTACAAGGTAAATTTCAATAATGCTGGTACTACCTCTTCTCTGACTATAATTTAGAGTGATTTATTACAAATTATCACAGTCAAAGGATTTTTCCTTTGAGGTGAGTGGGTGGATCTAGGAATGAGTTACAATTAGACCAATTGTCTGGGTGTAAGGTAAGAATATACCATGTCTGTGGGCTCACTGAAGAAGGTATATGTAAAGGGCCTGTAAGGTGATGACTTAACCTACATAGGCGAAGTTGAAAAGTCCACCATGCTATTGTCTATTGGAAGAGAAAGAATCTTTCAGAATTTTGAGATCTAGATGCTCAGAGAGGAAGAAATAATGTGAATAGCACATTTCTCCAAGAAACAGCAGCTATGAGAGGAGGAACCACTGACCTTCAAAGATGCAGACTCCAATCAACAGTGCCTATCAGGAAAAGCAATTCATTATATCTTCAAGAGTCTACCACCAGCAAAAATATTAAAATCTTTGAAAGATCAGATGATGGTTAGTATTTTTAACAATAAGTTGTTTAACAAAGCATATACATATGTATATTCATATATATTTTAATGCAATCCTAATGCATACTTAAAGGACAATACTATAGCATGAATGAAATTTTCACATAAAGTAGAAAACAAACACATATGCAACTTATTTTATTTAAATATACACTTGATTTAATAGTCTGAAAAAAACATAATATTTGTGATATCTTCAATGTGTGCCTATATTTCTTTACCTTCCCTTACCATAACCCAATCCCATCCCAATGTAACAGGCATTGACTATTGCCTAAAAGCATTTCCAGAGAGAACAAATTCTTAGGCACATTATCACTTTGTGTTTGCGGCAAATAGGTTTTAACAGCCTGGCAAAACCATATGTGTTTATTTTGAGCCTTTTCCTCTAGATTCAGGGTCATATGAGGTAAGAAATTATGTGATCCTGTGAAATACAGTATCTAGTACCTAGCATTGTATAAAGTGGCAATATTATTTTGCATTCAACATGATGCTAATCACAGGGTTCCAAGAGTGAGAGTGTAAAAGTGGAAAATTGTAATTAGGGGGTGACATTCTGAGGAAAATTACAGAAGTAATTCAGATAAGAATCAACATATGCACTTGGAATATGACAAGAAGGGACAGTATAGTTGAAATAAAAATATTTAATCTGGACAACTAACATACCAGCTGAACTGAAGTCAATAGAAGTAAGAGATTCTAAAGATATTACTGAAACAAAAATACAGGCAAAAAATGATGTGTGAATGTCATGCTCGTGGCTGTTGGCATGGTTTAGGCCAGCAAGTAGTAAATATCTATACTTCTGAACAGTATTTTACTAGAATTAAAGAACATTGACAACAAAAAATTTTTAGAAAAGCATTATGTACTTGATGAATTATTGCATTCAGGTTTACAATGTCTTTCTTGCTCTTTTATCTAAAGGAAAAATTTTAGAAAGATTTACTTGTGGGAAACTTTGTAATGGTAGATCACCAATTGGACTATTTTAGCAAGTACAATAGTCACTTACTGAAGAGCATTCTAATTTGAACTGTTTTAATAAGAAAGTTGGCCTCTTTGGATTGTTCCATCATTTTAAGCTAACCTTGTCTCAGCTTCCAGTCATGCTGCTATACATGATGATGCCCTCATTATAGTATAAAGAGAAGATGAATCCAGGAACTGAACTGAACTGAGATAGTTCTAAATAGTTTAGATACATGTGTTGAAGTGAAAACTCTGTGTAAATTGTTCAGACTTCAAATGATTATTATTAGTATTTTCCTCAACCAAATGAAGACACAATAGTGCATAAATATTGGTTTCTAAATATAAAATGCTAAACTTTGATACAAAAGCTTCTAAATATAAAGTTTTTTTGTTTGTTTTTGTTTTTCAGTTTGGGGGCCACACCCTATGATCTCAGGGGTTACTCCTGGCTCTGTGTTCAGAAATTGCTCCTGGCTTGGGGGACCATATGGATTCGAACCGAGGTCAGACACATGCAAGGCAAATCCTTACTGTCGTGCCACTGTTCTGGACATTAAATATAAAGTTTTAAATTTTATTATAGCAGTGTTTCTATAATTCATTCATTTATTCTTTTATACCTGAAAACAAAAATAAGTATGCAAAGTCAACTTACTATAAACTGAAATAATGATAGATTTGATCATTTTGTTTGGTTGAGAATTCATTATTCTATAACATCAAGAATACATCCAACTCATAAAAAATTATCAGGAAATATGATTGTAACTTCACTTAAGCATGAAAAAAATCGTTTTTTAGTATCTCAAAATGGCTTAAGGTGCAAAACTTACTTTACAACTCTTTCCTAAAATATTCAGCCAAATATACACAGAACCATGCAGCTTTATTGTGAATCATAGTCTAGAACACCTCAATTCATGAAAATTCTTTAAATTATTGCAGATATTACATCAGATTTATCCTTAACTATTAAATCCAAAATTGAGGTGGAGATAAGTAAAAATTCTAATATAAATATTCATAAAATTTTAATAAGTATTAATATATTTTTATCACTAACATGCCACTTTTTATCCCATATCAAAATGTATCCTATTTGGTATCCTAGTGTTCTTTTTTTCAAATACTTTCTCAGATTGAAATAAACATGTGGCCCGGGAGATAGCATGGAGGTAAAGCGTTTGCCTTTCATGCAAAAGGTCATCGGTTCTAATCCCGGTGGTCCTCCGTGCCTGCCAGGAGCAATTTCTGGGAGCCAGGAGTAACCCCTGAGCACTGCCGGGTGTGACCCAAAAACAAAACAAAAACAAACAAAAAAAGAAATAAAAAAAGAAATAAACATGTATAAGAATCCATTGCATTCTTCAGACTTTAACTACCCACTCATCTTATATGTATTATGAATTTATATATACATGATATATGTTTATATACAAATTTATATACATGTGCACATTTATAGTATATAAAATATATGCTTATATATGTATATATACATGTGCATACATAGGTATAGTTCTAAAAATGGCCAATTGTTTACAACTGTTATGGAGCTAATTCTATAGTTCAGAGGTGCCCTTGAAATTCAGACAGTTGGGTTCACATCCATTACCACATCCTTGAGTACAAGAGTAATACATATCTTCATTTTGGAAAAAAATTAATAACTGTCTTATTCAGCTTACAAAGGCATGTTTAATTTTTCGATATTATTGGCAACAGGTAAAAATATCAAACAAAAATAGTTTGTGTGTGATGAATATTAATAATTTAAAGGTGTTCCTGAAATGGTTACACCATATGATTTTACAATTCTGAAAAATTATCATTTTCCACCAAAATATTTTACAGAGAAAAAATACCACATCCACAAGAAGTAGAATAATAACTATAATAAATGAATTATAATTTTTTTGTTTTTTTGGCCACACCCAGTGATGCTCAGGGGTTACTCCTGGCTATGCATTCACAAAGTACTCCTGGCTTGGGGGAACATATGGGATGCCAGGGATCGAACTATGGTCCATCATAGGCTCGTGCACATAAGGCAAATGCCTTACTGCTTGCACCACTTGTCCGGCTCTAAATGAATTATAATTATTTTATTTACTGGACATCTTCTTAATTGGGAAAAGTGTAAAATTAAAATATTGAATAGTTCCAGATTAAGCTACTATACCAACTGTCAAGATTGGCATTTATCAAGTTAATAATAACTTGTCCAAAATACCCAAAAGAACAAAAACACAGTTCTCACATAAAGGGCTATTAGTCTTTAAAAGATCAGTTTCATCTGTCATGTCTAATATTTAATCTCTATTGTACCTTACAAATGAGTTCACTTTCTCCTCCAGGTTGAGTTCTTTACAGAACATAGAAAATATATTTTTTAAAACTTTTAAATGGAAGAGGGGCTGCAGCGGTGGTGCAAGTGGTAGGGTACTTGCCTTGTACTTGCTAACCTAGGATGAACTGTAGTTTGATTCCCCCAGCATTCCATATGGTTCCACAAGCCAGGAGCAATTTCTGAGCATACAGCCAGGAGCAACCCCTGCGGGTATGGCCCATAAACCAAAATAAAATAAAATAAAAAATAAAAAAATTTTAAATCGAAGGAAACAAAATGATTAATACTATAGTTTCAAATATAGATTCATTCAAAATCCTTTCATCATTTTCAAACTCAGTTATCAAAGTGGCTTCTTTGATTTTGACTTTACCAAAGTTGGGATAGAGAAACTTCACAGTGAATTCTAAACTAGACGTAAGACAGAACTATGGTCCTATTACCCACATTTATGTCAACATCCTTTGTAGTGATTTGGTTTTACAGCACCAGGACTGTCTGGCATACCAAACAAAGCAAGAGTTGGCATAGATATCTCCCAAGTTCTGGAGTGAGATTAGAGATGGAAGAAATATCAACATCTACGGAAGGTCAGTGGAAGTCAAATTAAACTCTCTTCTACCACCAAACAAACAACCACAGCCACATCTTAAAAGCCACCATCAGGACGAATAACTCAGGCCTGGCAGCCCTGAAGTGGCTTCTTCCATATCTTAGTCCTGTAATTAGAGGTGGGTGTTCCCTCCAGACACTCAGAGTAAGAGATTTGGTTCAAATATTGTTCTGAAGTTTATCCAAATAAGGCTGAATTTTTCCTGTATGTGTGTATGTGTGTGTTCCTCCTTTTTCTCTCATGTTTTCTTTCCCAATCTCTTTTCCCACTAATTCAAATCTCTCCTACAATATCTACATGCCATTTCCTTTGAAGTCTACAATATTTCTATTGGGCCTCATTAATTAAATGCTTATATCCTATTTTTATAAATGCCTGTTTTACTTTTTAAGAAACTAAATAACAGATGAAGTTTGTTGTCACAGTGAGTATTTAAATTGACAAAGATCCAGGTAATTTTTTAACCAGAAAACAAATTTTTCATACTCATATTGCAAAAAAGCTTTATTTTTGCTTTTGAAAAGTTTTATAACCAACAAACAATAAAAACTAGAACTTTTTAATAAACAACAAAAAGCAATGAACGTTTGTAATTATTTGGCTGCTAGTATCCTTTTTATTCTCCTATGAATACCATGATTTTCAAATGTTTAAAGAATTACCCCCCTTTACTTCTTGTGGGCTTATAATTAGGGCCTCAACCTTCTCCACAGTAGAGAGGTTGCTCAAGATTGGCAAGAATTCAGAGCTCTCTGGAATTTGAATCTCCTACAGAAAGACAAAGGGACCGAAAGTTGTGGTTTATCAATTTCCTCCATGGCTTCCTGACTAGATTTTTTTATTTTTTATGGTAAGGACACTTCCTGTGGTTCCTGTTCAACTTTCTTCATCTGCTTTTCTACCTCCCTATTTCCAAGACTGTTTCCAAATTATCCATTAAGTTTGGAGAATATCCAGTAATTCATCGTAATTCTCTTTGAGCAATATTCATCAGTCAGTTTCTGTTGAACACACCCAAATAACAGATAGATTGATCAGTCTTTTTTCAATCATGTATTGGATTCAAGAGGTTGCACTCAATGCAACAGAGATAATAGAGCACACATTAAGTGATAAGCATTTGTGTTGCTACCAGAAATCTTACAAGGTAAAGAAAAGAAAGAAGTGAAATTACTATGAATACAAACTTTGTATAAAATTTAGTTTATTGCATAATTAAATTTAATCCACACACAACAATAACCGTTCCCAGGCATACAGAGTCTGAAGGAATGCATTCATTATCTCAGCAAAAACTTTTCTTGTCACCCACCTATTTTCCCAAGCCTAAACCTGTAATTCATCTTTGACTTCTCCTACTTCCTCACCCCACACATCTAATTAGTCACAATTTATTCACTGAGAAAATATTTATTAGCAGACCATGTTGATTCTCTTTTCCTCTATATCATTTCTTTCCATGGCCAACACTTATACTACCTTCATTCAGTTTCTCAGAATGCATTTTTCACCTAAATGTAACAAATTACTAAATGTTCCTTCTGCTTCTACCTTTGTTTCCTATGATTCAATCTCCCATGAGAAGAGAAAGATTCAACAGTGAAAACCTGATTTTATTTTACTTCTCTTGATTGCCAAAGTCTTAGAAATAGTTCCAAAGGTCTTAGGATGGTTGGTACTCACAGTACTTCAAGGCTCTTAAAAACTCTTTGGAACCAAGGAAGCTGTAACAACATAAACTATTTAAAAAGGAAAGATCTGGGGCCAGAGAGGTAACACAACTGTAAGACATTTACCTTGCATGCAGCAGACACTGGACAGACCCAAGTTTGATCCTCGGCATTCCAAATGATCCCCTGAGCCTGCCAGGAGCAATTTCTGAGAACAGAGCCAGGAGTAACTCCTGAGCAGTGCCAGGTGTGCCCCCCCCCCAAAATAAAAGGAGGGAAGGGGCAACATCTATCATGATCTGGCTTTGTATCTGTGATATAAGCCCGTGGAGATGCTTACAGACCTTCCCAGAATCTTCCAATTCTTTGGCCTGACCACACATTATCTCCACCACGAATGGCCTTCCATTGCACTCGTTTTATCTTACCAACTCCCACATTCCCACCCTCCCAGCCTAGGAGAATGGTTGTTCCTGAGGATTACCATTGCAGTCACTGTGTATACCTCCTACACAAAATTTATAACTATATATCATCATTCTCCATGATTTTGCATGTTTTCCTTTCTAGAGAACAGGTCTTTTATGGTGACTCGAGAAACTGCCTAATTTTGATTACCAAGAAACTCCACTGTGTACTCCACAGTGAATAGCTTATATATAAAAATATTCAAGGATTATTACTGACTAAATGCACATAAAACATTTTAAGGAACAATGAAAAGTCACTCATTTATGCATCCAGATTACAGTGATAACTATGATAGACGATATTTTAAGACACTTTGTTTTAAATACAGAAAATGTGGTGGTTATGGGGGTGGGGGTATGAGAGAGTGAGCTATAACCATCAATGTGAGGGCTACTCCATGGGTTACTTCTGAAAGTGTTCAGAGGTATTCAAGAGACTATATGGTGCCAGATATCAGACCAGGGTTGGTTACAAGTAAGGCAAGAACCCTAACTGCTGTACCATCTCTCTGACCCAAAAACCATCTCAATACCAAAAAATAGTAGAGGTTTTTTTCAGTATTCTAAGTATGCCAGTAAAAATTTATAAATAAAATTTAAAAGAGTAAGCCGATAAACTTTCTAGATTTATGTGCACTAACTCAATCTAAATACAGAAATTTTAAGAAACTTATAAATGTCCATGAAGGTTAGCATTCTGTAGGCACCATTTCATAAATTGATACATTCAACCATTTTGGATACCAGTAGTAAGAAAGTTTTGGCTTGATAGAAAGATAAGGATAAAGCAAACTAGTCTTTTGTAGCTAAATAAGAATAATATTTTGTTGCTAGTTTTGGGGCCACAACAGGTGATGCTCAGGGCTTCTTCCTGCCAGGAGCGATTTCTGAGCATAGATCTAGGGTAACCCCTGAGTGCTGCAGGGTGTGGCCCAAAATTAAAAAAAAAAAAAAAGGGAAAGAGACTATGGGTGCTGGGAACAAAGATGAAGGGAGGGGGCCCGGGAGATAGCATGGAGGTAAGGCGTTTACCTTTCATGCAAAAGGTCATCAGTTCGAATCCCGGTGCCCCATATGGTCCCAATAGCCTGACAGGAGCAATTTCTGAGCATGGAGCCAGGAGTAACCCCTGAGCACTGCCGGGTG
>PVKC010007895.1:17579-29080 GCA_004027635.1 Crocidura indochinensis | reverse complement strand
ATTTGAAGCTACCTAAGGTTAAGAAACAAAAAAATAACAGAAAAGTCCATTAGAATCAAGAGTAAAACTTCTGTCAATGACTTAATGACCTCCTTGAGAGATACAATTATTTTCACAAAATTTTTGTTGCTGTACTTTTACTTTTTTCTTTATTATTTATATTTCTTTTTAAAATTATTTTACTTCAACTTACTTAGCTGGAAACAAGGTTATTATGATCAACTATGTAATATCTGGTCTTTTATTTATTTATTTATTTATTTTTGGTTTTTTGGGCCACACCCGGTGACGCTCAGGGGTTACTCCTGGCTATGAGCTCAGAAGTCGCTCCTGAGTTGGGGACCATATGGGAAACCGAGGGATTGAACCGCGGTCCGTCCTAGGCTAGCGTAGGCAAGGCAGGCACCTTACCTCCGGCACCACCGCCCGGCCCCATATATGGTCTTTTAAAAAACTAATTTATAATTAAAAACTAGTTCTCCCCAATCACCTCTAATGACTAATTTCTCTACCCTGGCTTTTATTCTTATTCCTATCAGTAAATCTGTTGATATAGAAGTTGTGCTGAGGGTCATGCAGAGCTCAAGACTGAATTCGGAGACTCATATTTGCTAGGCTTAGGTTCTCCCACTAGAGCTACATTCCTACCCTTCTATTGATTATCTCCTAATAAATAAGGCAATACTCTCATCCACTTATTCAGATTTGTATTTTTAATTGTTTACCTGTCCCTCAAAGGGAAAAACTTCCAGAAATAGGCCTTAACTCTGTGGATTCATGTACTCTGTATATTGCTATATGGAGGGGAATTACATGCATCCTTTTTTGAATAAAGCTTTCGTTGCAAGGAGAGACTCATTCAAAGATAAACTCTTCTGTCTTGTCATATAAACAGCTGCATGAAGCCTCTATCCAACAGTGTGGCTGTAGGTTGGGTGGACTCAAGCTCCCAGTGGACATTACCTTTTCATGTAATGTTTCATTAAACAGCTAACTCCACAAGTGTTCCCAAGATATATAGCTTTAAAGAAAAAAGATACATATGCTCTGCCAAGGAAAGAACTATGATTTATGGTAGTAACTGCTACACTCTGAATCTTATTGGTCTGTACTGCAAAATTATTAACATGATGGTTCTGTAGAATTTAGTAGTGCAACCAGCACTGTTTGGCACGTTTATGACAATAGGGTTCTGGTTTACTTAACTCCACAGTTACTCATTGGCAGCATTTCAAATTCTTGGCACAGATGTTTAAATGAATATAAAGAAGCATTAAAAAATGGATAGCTTTTGAGTGCCCACATGTAAGAAAGGAACATTCTTTTCTTAATATGCCTTTGGGTGGGCATGAACTTTGTCAAGGGTGATTTGGCAAGTATGAGAACATATACAAAGCACTTCTTGATCTTTTGTTTTCGTGGGATATACCCAGTTGTGTTCAGGACTTAACTCCTGGTTCTGAGTTCAGGGATCACTACTGACAGTACTCAGATATGGGTGGCCATATCTGAGTGTGTTGGCAGGTATGTCTGTGTGTGTTGTGTGTGCTGGAGATTTGAGCGCAGGACAGCTGTGTATAAGACAAACACCCTACTCACTGTACTATCTGGCCCCACTTCTTGTTTTTAAATCGAGATCGCTAGCATTTTTGTAGAATTTTCTACATGCAGTTCAAATTTGATATTTAATTGGTGCCTGGAGATAGATTATTAACACAAGCAAGATGTCTAGCTTTCTCTTCTCAGCCTTGCTTGATACTGTATGGGGAGTAAAAATAGCAGATTTACATAAAATGTTTATTTGGTGGTGGTGGTAGGATTTGGGCCAGTCAGTATTTTACATAGGGCTTACTACTGGCAGTGTTCATGAGACCATATGTGGTGCTGGAGATCAAACCTAGGTTGGTTGCATACAAGGCAAGAACCCTACACCTGTATTATATATTCAGGACCTCAAAATTTTACTTAAAACGAACAAGTCTAGTTCTCTGGATAAATGGGATATAGGGCAGGAAGACTGCAGAAACATTATTCTGCATTCCTTGTGATGTGCTCAGTGCTGCCAAAAATGTTTCTAATGGGCAGTGCTACACACACACACACACACACACACAAACACACACACAGAAAGGCATTTTTGGAATGAATCCAATTTCCTCTCACTACCCCTCACCACCCCACACACAAATCTAAGTCCCACAAAGGCAAGTATGCAAACCTCCCATGATTGGTTTGGAAGACTTCTTAGAAAACACTTTCTAGATCCTAATTAAAGAGAAATATTACACTGCTGATGAAGGTAGTGACATCACTCATATTATTCCTGAGAGAGACGAGATTAGGAAATCATGAAATCACCCCTGCTTTGGGGGTAGGAGACACAAATCAGGTCTCATATTTTAAATACCACCCTCTCCCTTTGATGTCGTTTATGTGCCTTTCACATAAGACCCGAGATAGGCATTGGTAAAGCATGAACATTTAATTTACATTTTGACAATTTGCACATAAATAACAATGTAAACCAATACGTAAACATAATATAGCCTGTTCTAGCAATGTAAAAAGCCAGTAACTTTGGTCAGTTTTAACTTTTAAGAGAAGGGAGAAAATATAAAACCACTGCTGATTGTGGGCTCAACATTCACATGTAAGAGAAGTTTAAAAATCACTGTACAGATAGGTCTCTAAAAACCCACAACTGTAAGAAAGCAGGGCAGAAACAAAGAATAAGCAAGCATTTTGGAATGGAAAGAACTAGGTGTCAATGTCCATGAGATGGGTTTGGTTTGCTGCAATTAAGGAGTTTGTCTAACACTGATGTTAAAAACAAATGATCAGTTTTACCATTTATAGGAACGCATTAGTAAGGATCTTAGGCTTCCGTGGATTATCCTACAGTTCTTTTCTGCAGTTTCATATTGGTTGTCAGGACACAATGTGGACTCAGAGCCACTTTGACCGGCAATCACTTTTGATCAATTACTTAGGACGGAGGAAGAGAGAAAAAAGTTATGGGGAGCAGAAAGTCGTACTGTAAGTTTTGTTTTTGTGATTTGGCATGGCTGCATAATTATGTGGCCTAACAAAATTAAAGTCCTTGTTCTGAGCCGTTTAAAATAATGGATCTTTCCTACCTTACCAAGAGTTTGGGGGTCATGTACAACAGCAAGGTGTCAGTGTGAGGTCAGGAAGTACTGAGCAATTTCAGAAAAGATGTATTTTTATTTTCTTGCTTTAGGAAAAGCAGGTTCTTTTACATGGTTTGGCTCACAACTTAAGTGGTTATAAATATATATACACATGGTATAGTGGTATAAATAGACTTATAAATATACATCACTTTTGCTACACCTTGAATGCTGACACGTAATCTTTGGGTTTATCAGAGTAGAAGATAGAATGGCACATCTACCTTCCTGGAGCATCCTCGGTTGCTCTGCGGGAGTAGCAAATCATCCCATATAACACCAATTCCTGCACAACTGGACACTCAATGAGGTAATTGTTGAACAACTTTGCAATGCCCTTTCATCTTCCATTAAGTTAACCACAAAAGGTAAAAACACAAATACTGAGAAAAATCTTGAGTTTTACAGAAAAAGATACAATTGATGTGTTGGGGATAGGAATGTTCATTACCCGCTTTTTCCCAAAGACAATAAGAATACCCGTTTTTTTTTTTTTTTTCACTTATTTGCCGCTCAAGAGTAGCCTGAGCCTCATCTACTTCGAATCCTTCCTGGCAGAGCACCATTTTTTGTGCAATTTGGACAAAACAACAACAAAAAAACCAACAACAAAAACAACATTCGGACTCATGCCCTTAAATCTCAAACACACAAAGCCACCAGTGCTTAAGGCAACATTTGGAGTGGCTTCAAACATGACATTTCTTCTTCACATTTTCAGATAATACAATGGGATGCAAATATCACACAACTTTTTTGGGGGTGGCCCTGTTTTGGGAGGAGGAAGACAAATGGCAATGTTTTTGTCTTCTTTCTGGTAAATTGGGACTGGGAGAGGTGTGGGAATTGATCTACAAAAATAATCACAATTTTCTTGTATCTTCTACATAAATTATTATTGGGTAATTCTGCACACATACCCCCAAGTTATTACACATTCTGTTCAAATGATATGAGTCCAAGATGAACACATCAATTGTCTGACTTTGGCAAAACCAAAACCTCATTTTAAAAACATTATTATAGAGGAAATCAACTGAAATAATTGTACTTGTTTACTAAATAATACTAACATTGTAGATATGAAAACAGATGTGCAGAAATTATCTACAAAGAATGGCCACAAGACAAAAAATATATATAACATTTATACTCAAATTAGAAAGGAATTTTCCCAGTCATTGTAAACTCTTTAATTATTGCTTTCTGAATGATAAATTGTATAATAAATTATGAAGGATTACCACTGAAAAATAATTATGTCTAGGCAATAGTCTTACTAATGGGAAGGCTATGCAAACATATCCACACAAAATATTCCAAATACACAGGTTCAAATATATAGAACAGTTGTAAATAAGTGTATATATATATATATATATAAAATATGTATGTAAATTGTCTTTGTCTTGTGTATGCCCTGAGATTTCAGTAACTTTGGAGTTCCTTCTTTAATTCCAGCGAAGTAAAGGGAAGCCGCGAGAGCTCTGCAAAACTGGAATTATGCACAAGCCACATTAACCCTGGCTTGCCAAGTCATAAGCTACGAAACAAAACACAATATCTGAGTCTTCTGAAAATCTTAAGGATCCATCGGTTCAACTGTTTCTTGTTTGACCTTTACAGGTAGAAGAGGTAGTGGGTTGCTGTGAGGCAACTTTATGAGGGAGGGGTCCGAGGACTCATAGAGACTGCACCCAGAGAGAAGTCCGGTACCCAGGTTTCTCTGCAAAGACACTTTCAGGCCCGTTTCTTCCTTCTCCTTCCGGACCACAGCCAAGATTTCCTTCTCCACCACTGAGATCACGTCAACATTGTCGTCCACATCCTCCAGCCGATCAGCATTGTCACTGATGTCAAACTTCTCGATCTCCTCGTTGATGCGGCTCAGGTCCTCTAGCGTCAACGCTGGGGCAGGGGCAGCTGGACAGTTCCCCTTCAGGTGGACCTGGAGGCTGCAGAGATGAATGTAGCTCTTGTGGCAGTGCATGCACTTGTGGGGCCGTTCCCGGGTATGCAGGCGCTTGTGGAGCTTCAGGTGCACGAACTGGGTGAACTTGGCAGGGCAGACCTTGCACTGGTAGGGCTTCTCGCCCGAGTGCAGGCGCAGGTGGGTCTTAAGATTGCTGGTGCTGCTGAAGCGTTTGTGGCAAACCTGCGGGGAGGAGATGGAAGGTGACCAGGTGGCCCGTGGGCGGCACCGGATGACCTCCCAAATGGGGCCTCCTACCTCTGCCATGGCTTTAAACCAGCCAGGCGACCTGGGCTCACTAGATGGTGTTTACTTCCCCAACCTTTTTCCCACCCTCTGGAAGCTGCAGTGCCAGGGTCTCTGCTCCTAAGTAGTAGCAGAGCAGTCAGCCTGTGGGATGGTGGCACTTGAGGTAGGGGCTGGTAGGAACAAAGGGTTGGCCTAGGAGGGTCTTTTCTAGGAAGGAGTCATTAGTTCTACCCAAAAATCCTGCCCACCTGGCATTCATGTGGCTTCTCTCCTGTGTGTACCAGGTAGTGTTTCTGCAGGTGGGCCAGCTGAGTGAAGCCCTTGTTGCAGGTCTGACATTTAAAAGGCCGTTCTCCACTGTGAACTCTGAGGTGGACCTGGGAAGAAGAAACCACATGTGTTAGCTTGGATCCCAGATGGGCAAAGAATCAACCTTTCTGCTCATAAGACTAGGCTGCTGGTGATGCTGACACTGTTAAGGAAGGGATCAGGACTGGAGAGATGTCCCAATGGGCTGAGTGGATGCTCTGCATACTTAGTGACCAATCAATCAAGCTCTTCCCAGAATGAGTTTCCAAAATCATCAAAGCTGGGAGAGAGACCCTGAAGACTGGGTACTACCCCAACCCCAAGAACCTAACAACAAAAATAAACCAGAAAAAAGAGTAAAGTATCAAGGGGAGCAGGCTAGAAGGAGTACTCAGGGCACTGCAAATGGTCTCCCAAACACCACTGGGAATGACCCCCAGAGTCAAAAAAATAAGAATAGCCCAAGAATAACAGGTGTGGTGTTTCCTGCCCACGTCCCCCACCACCTAAAAGGAAAGCATGAACATGAAACCTTGTACCTAACAAAGCCCTGGCATTTTTAGAATGCTTGATTTTGTTTGTGTGAAAGGAACAAAACAAACCAGCTTAACTGGGGCTTTAACTTGAGCTTCTGGCCCTCTGGTTTTTGCTCTCTCAAACAACCCAGGGAAGTAACTTGTCTGAAGTCACATTACTTTTGTTGGAAGTGACAAAGGCAGTTCAGCCCAAAGCAAGTGCTCTCAGCTGGGTGTCAGCCCATGAAGATGGCAGTTCTCTCTCACATTTCCTGCTTCCAGCAGGCCAACCCAGAGCTGAAATGGGCAAAGCACCACAGCCTTCACTACTGAACCACAGTCTTGGTCCCAGGGAGGCATTTCTGCCTGGAATTGAGCCCTACCAAACAGACCAAGGCAGGGCTGGAGACAGACAGCTCAGTGAGGCCGAATGCCTTATTTGCCTATGAGAAGACATGGTTCACTCCTTGACTGCATAGTCCCCAAGCATCTGCAGGAGAGGCCTGATACAAAATGACTGTCCTAGGACCAGAGTGGTAGCACAGTGGTAGGGCTTGCATTTGGCTGACCCAGGACGGACCCAGGTTTGATCCCTGGCATCCCATATGGTTCCCTGAGCCAAGAGCGATTTCTGAGCTCAGAGCCAGGGTAACTTTAACCCTCAGCGCCACCAGGTATGGCACAAAAAACCAATAAAAAAGACTGCCAGGCCATGGCACCTATTGATTAGCTTGAGTCTCACCTTTAGATTCGAGAGCTGGCCGAAGGTCTTGGCACACACATTGCATTCATACTTGATCTTGCCATTCTGCTTCTTTAGTGGGTAGGGCAGAGTCTTGTAGCCGGTCACGTTCCTCTTGCTCTTGATGAGATTCATGGCCTCGTCGCTGCTTGGGGCTGCTGAGGTAGCTTTGGGTTGCACCACGTGTTCAGAGGTGGCCGCTGTGCCCGCAGTGGGAGACCCACTGGTGGGGCTACCCCCCTTGTCCTTCATGCTGGGAGCAGCAGCCGCCCCAGGGAGGGAGAAGGCACTGTGGGGTGCTGGGACAATTACTTCCCGAGGATGCTCAGGCTGGAGCAACCTCCGGGCCCCATCAGAAGGTAGCGAGTTGGGGAGAGTGGCCGGAGCGAGCATGGGGTGAGGCAGGCTGCCCCCGCCGAGGAGGTTGCTGTAGACGGGGTAGAGCCGTGGGAAGAGGCTGAAGTTGTTGAGGCTGTTGATGTTGCCCACGGAGCTGAGGCTGTTACAGTTCATACTGTAGGAGGGCAATAGGAACTTGGGGTAGTGAGGGGTATAGGAGGGGAGAAAGGCAGGGGGCAGGTGAGGGGGAGGTGGGTAGCCTGGATAGGAGCTCAAGCCCTCGGCGCCATAGGGCCCGTTCAAGTAGGTGTACGAGTCCCGGGGTTCATGAGGGCCCGGAGCCAGGGGTGACACGTTGTTCCCCGGGCTGCTGTGAGGACTGGAGCTTCTGAAGCTTTGGTCAGGGCTACTTCTGGCAGAGGGACTTGGTGTGGTGGAGGACGGAATAGGTGAATGGGGGATGTAGGTGGGCCTCTCCATGCTGTAGGCCATGGAAGCTTTCAGAAAGTCTTCTGAGAGAGGGGGTCTGATGGGGTAAACCACCCGAGGGTAGAAGGGCATTTCGGGGCTTCCATTTTT
Organism: Crocidura indochinensis; assembly: GCA_004027635.1. Classification (NCBI taxonomy): domain Eukaryota; kingdom Metazoa; phylum Chordata; class Mammalia; order Eulipotyphla; family Soricidae; genus Crocidura; species Crocidura indochinensis. The sequence goes on along the minus strand of PVKC010007895.1, from coordinate 21,184 downwards.
CCTGAAGTCATCGGCGTCCTTTTCTGAAGTGAGGGGTGAAATGTTGGAATGGTACAGGTCCTTCCCTTTGTTTGGGTGCGAGTCCAGCTTGAGGATCTCTTTCACACTATGCTCTCTCTTGGGCAGGGTCTTGGGGCAAAGGTCGTTCTTCTCCATACTCTGCAGCTTTGGAATGCTCTGAGTTTGTGCTGAGGGGAAGAAGAAAAGGAGAAGAGTCATACGGAGGGAAGGAGACAACTGGTGTAAAACTGCCACAGTGGTCACTTTCTGGAGAAAACCTGACACAACTTCTGGGCTTCTCATGGTTTCAGACTCCTCACAAGGAGGCAGCAAATAAACACTGTGGCAGCACCCATTCAGCTAGGAAGAGCTGCGTGATATCATTTCCACTGGTAGAAGCTTTATGCTAGAGAAGTACACTATGCTGGTGAGAACTGAGGAGATTCCGTGAAAATGGGGTGCAGGGCCGAGAGACAGCTCAAGGAACTGAAAACATGCTTACGCAAGAGGTCTGGGTTCAACCTCCTGGTACTACAACACAGGCACGTCCACGAATAGCACCAGACCAGAGAGCTTTGAGTAGCTCCTCACTCAGTGTTGCTGGGAATGGCCTCTAACCCCACAAAAAGAAACATCGAAGAAAAAAATTGGAATGGAGCATCAGGTTATTCAAAAGCATTGTAATGTTAACTAAGTTAGGAGGGAAAAAAATCACATCCTCTGAATAAGAGGTGAAAGATTAATCAATTCAAGAGGTTGGGAATAGTGCAGCAGCAGGTAAAGGGCTTGCAGCTGACCCAGGTTTCATCCCTGACACCACATCTTGTCCTCTGAGCACAGTCAAGTGGTACATCCAGTCCACTGAGTTCCACCAGGTGTGGTCCCAAATAAAACAAAAATAAAAGGCTCATTTCATTTCCTCATTTCAAGCCCTAAGTAGTCATGCATTGCCGCCTGCATTTGTTGCCCTGTTCAAACAGACAAGGCCTACTGGACAGGTGAGCATGGCGGGTGCCACCCCTGCTCCTTGATTTGCTGACCACAGTCATTTCACTCAGGCTTTCTGCCCCATCCGACCATGCTCCCTGTCACATTACCCTGAAATCAAGGGGTGTGATACAACAACCCACAACAGATACCTCCCGAGCCAGTTCAGTTACTTAGAGCACCAAAGCAAACAGGCAGTGGAGATGAAAGCCTCGCCACCAGAAGATGGCCTGGCATGGAAGGGCAACAGGAGCGAGGGAAGCCAGCTCATGATGCTGGTGACGTGGCTAGCTAGCTAGCTGGGCCCCTCTACTGAACCTAAGCAGGAGTGTCCTTCAGGAAAAAATCCCATCTCCTGCCCGAGGAATCAAAACAACACTGCTGGCAGGGCAGGTGTGTTGGACCCACTTAACACCTGCCCTTAAAGCAAGGATCAGGAACAGGAGGTTTGTGCTGATAGTTCAAGAGGCCCTAGAGTGCCTGGCTTTAAGCTACCAGGGCAGTTTGGAGATGATGCTGGAGCCAGTTTTTTTTTTTCTTTTTTAAGTCTCATTTGTCATCAAAAGCCCCTGTCAGATTTAAATGAGAAAGCACCCCAGGCCTTGTTATCTGATAGGTTTAGAAATGCACTCTGCAGAACTCCATATTCTCAACTCTTTAAATGCATTCTCTCAGTTGACAGGCTTGAGGGATCTGATGCCAGGAGCAGCCCTTTAAGAGAATGTTATCTCTGGAGAGGTGTTATCAGTAACTCCCGGGTGAGCCAGCAGCTCCAGAATAAACACTGCCAAGAAGCAGCTATCAGGGAAGATGCTGATGCGGCCAGTGATGGAAAGCTTGTGGAGGGAGAGGGATTTCTGAAGTCTCTAAACCAAAATAAATACCCCCTTATCAGACCAATATCAGTCTTTCAATGAGGCCCAGCAGGCAGGAAGTTCAAATTGTCACTTTTGTTTTTTAAAGCTGAAATGGTCAACTCACTTGAGAGGTTGTAGGCAGAGCACCTCACAGCCACAGAAAGGAGGAAAAGGAATGATTTGGAGGGATCCATACAGACCCTGCACCTAATTCACAAGATAGATACCACGTCCAATGAAGACTCCCTCCAAAAAAGGGGAGGACTTCACTGCCACCACTTTCTATAATTTTCTATGGCAAATTATCTAAGTCTTTTATAGTGGTGTTTTGGTTCTTTTCGACAATTAAAGCCTGCAGAAAAATATGACTATTCCTAACACGATACCACACTTAGGAGCTCTTATCAAGAACCTGAATAATACAATCACTGAATTGAAACCAAGTTGATGACAGGAACCACAAACAGAAAGTTGGAATTTGTATTCTCTATGTACAAAAGCGGTGCCCGGCATGTAACCTATCCACACTGTTTGCTCTTGCTATGTCTTCAGAAAAATTAAGTGCTTATCTTACTCCAAAAGCAACATCCACAGACATTAGCTACCCCACACTGCCGCCTTCTAAGTTGTAAATTATGTAGTCCTATGAAAGTCCATTTCAAAAAAATCATCCTTCAGCAGCTGAGTAATCAGTGGAGTTAGTGTCATTTCTGACTCTCCCACTCAGCAGCAGCTTGAGTTAACATGAAAAAGAAAATCAAGATCTGTTTTTGTTCTTAAATCTTAAATGGCTGTAGGCGGACGGAGTCATTTCAAGAGTGAACTGCTTCTGAAGGCTTTGAATGGCTTAATTATGCCGACTCACATTTTCGATCTATAATAAGAACCCCCAAAGACTACAAGAAAGAACCTAGAAGTTCTGCAGTAGGCAAAACAAAGTCTGTTTTCAACTGAAACTGAGAAAGCAGATTAACATTTAGAAGTCTGTAACTTGGTCAACTGTTTTCTAGATGGATTTGTAAAATACATGGGGGAAGGGGAAGAGACCAACAAAACTTGGGGTAGGTTGGAGGGGCTCTTATTACTTCTTGTTCCTTTTGTTTTATTAAAATAATGCATATTGTAATTTCTTTTATTTCCTTCGGCCACACCCGGTGAGGCTCAGGGGTTAACTCCTGACTATGGCTCAGAAATCAGCCCTGGCTTTGGGGGACCATATGGGACAGGTATCGAACAAGGTCTCTCCTAGGTCAGCTGTGTGCAAGGCAAACGACCTACTGTGTGCTATCGCTCCAGCCCCATATTTGTAATTTATAACTAATTATTTTTTTTATATTTTTTCCCCTGTCATCTCTTCTCAAAACTACTCGTTAAGCCACCAATGCCACCGGAAATCCACACTCTGATTCCAACACAGATCTCTATTATGCTTGAAGCATGGAAACCCAACTCGACTCATTTAAAGACACCATCTACCTATTAGGCCTGATGAAATAGTGGAAAATTTCCTGATCAGAGTCTCAATCATCAGTCACCACACCTAAGACAACTAGTTTCACAACAGCAGCAGGAGCCTTGGCTTAAAATGGCTGGTTATTAATTCTCATCCTTCACACTTCATACTGGACGGTGAAAGACTAATCGGAAAATGTGCCCATTTCGGTAAGGAGTTTGTAACATTTAAAAGAAACATTTGAGGCAATCAAGACATCAATTCACAAGGCACATAAAATTCACTTCTGAACTAAAAAAAAAAAAAAA
>PVKC010007895.1:5421-17479 GCA_004027635.1 Crocidura indochinensis | reverse complement strand
GGTTAGTGAACTTGAATAACGATGGGTTATCTAGAAATTCTTACAAGACCCTAACAACTTCTCAGATCTGAAATTTTATCAAAAGAAAAAGAACAACCATATTACAACCTATATACAGAAAGTTTTAAACCAAAAGGAGAATTTTAATACCTGCTCAAATCCTGGCAAACCATTTAGTCCTTGAGCTCACCAGAATGATCTGAGCTGAGACAGGAGTAAGCCCCCCCCAGCATCACTGGGTGTGGCCCAACGTCAAAACCAAAAAAGCAGACAACCCCAAAAAGTAAAAGCTTATAGATGTAAGGAACTGAGAACTTGTTAAGATAAAGTGATAGGTGGCTACGGTAATACTGATCAGGAGATCAGATAGGTTTTTACCATAAGGAAGGAAAAGAAATCTTTTTATCTTTTCAGTTGTTCCTTTCGAATATTTGAAAATTCGTAGCTTTGTTTTTCTAGAAATCTGATAATGTTCCACATCAGTCCCAAACTTGACCAAATGCCCCAAATATGCCAATACACATTTTAAGCAAGTCAGAGGTTCCAGGCCTGGCATATCTGGCACATCAGAGCCATTCTAATCCTCTCTAGAAATGAATATACTTCTATCTTCCTGTACCTTTCTGAACCATCTACTCAAAGACATGCTCAATACTTTTAAAAATGATTCTATTCCAAAAAAAGAAATAGGACTAACTTTTCTCCCCTTTCCTAGTCCCTAGTTTTAAGTCACATACTTGGCCCAACAGATGAAGCCATATAATTAAACAACATGTTATTAGCTCATAGGGGCAGAACTGACATTACTGGCATTTTTTGTTGTTGTTGTTGTTCTTTAATCCACTTACTGAGATTCATCATTGTCAGCTCTCCAGGATAAGGATAGTGAAGCCTTTCTGCAAAGTCCCGACAATACCACACAAGAAGCTCCTGGTTGGCAGGGATGGGCTTAATGGTGTAGAAGTAGATGTTCATCCCGTTCTGACATGCAGCCAGGTTTTGCTCCCGGGCAGAGTGTGCAGGATTCACATAGCGCATCCAGTTGCTTTTCTCCTCATTAAAGCCATCGATGAAGTGGTGGAGCTCCCCTCTGGAATAGATCTGTCCAAAGAGAAGACAGATGTGTAAAAAAAAAAGTCAGTCCCCAAGCAATGTAAAGCTTTCCCAGCATCTCCAAGAAGATGTACAAATTCCAGACCTTCTGGGATTTCTAGCCTCCAGTTACCCAGTTAGAAGAAAAAGAATGGAACTCATTTAATTGATGGGAGCCTTGAATCAACAAACATTAAAAAAAAAAAGACCCAATTCTCTTCCCCTAATTGTCAGTTACTCTTTACATTTCAAGTTCTTTTCACCTTGGAGTTGGGGGTGCGGGGTGTAACCTAGCATGAAACACAAAATCTCACTGCACTGCCAGTGAGTGGCAAGCGAAGAATGCTAAACTTCAGTTCTGATTTTGCTGACTTGAATGCTTTGAGTCACTGGGTAGAAGACCAAGCCAAGTAAATGCGTCAAACTGAGTCTCTAGACTTTTTCTATGGCCTCTGTACTTGCTATTTCCTACACCCCCGCCCAAGGCTTTTAAAACTATGCAAACATCCTCCACCCCCAATCCTCCAAGTCCTAAAATCACACTAACTAGATCATATGAATACTTGGAACCCAGTCTTTTTGTGGAAACAGTGGGTGGGACAAAGGTGAACTTTACCTGCCATAACAAAGTGAACGCAGGGACATAAAGTCAGAATTTTACTGTCTACTGAGAAGTCACTTTTCCTTCTTGATAAACATGTCTAGCCTTGCTCTTTTCCTTCACGTTAAAAAGGAGGGGAGAGGGAACCCTCTTATCTGTGAGGAGCTTGGCTGAAACATCATTCAGAGAGCCATAGGCATGTGTTTTTGGAAAAAGACTAGGAAGAAGCTATGCCAGTTCTCTAAAGCTAAAAGATCAATGAAGAATTCAATAGTAATAAAAATACAGCCACCAGTGTACGCACATCATTCAGATAAAAGGCAGAGTGTGAAAAGAGTAAAAACTTAACACACTTACTGATATTCCTGATCCTTCTTAAAAAAAAAAAAAAAGGCACTCTTCTCCTGTCTGTACCTCTTTTCTTCAGACAAGAAATCTTACACACCTATAATCAATACCGGTTTATTTGCAATAGGGAGCCTCCAAGTTGCAGGGTCTACAGTTCGCAGAAGGCTATTTTAGCCCTGACTGAACAGCAAGTTACTATAGCTTGGTTCTCAGTCATATGCTGACTTGTCAACTTGCAAGGTATTTCTATAGTTCACACAAGCTTTATCAGAGGCAAAAGGGAACTCTGTCCCTTTAATACAGGCAGTAAACACCAGAATCACTTTCTTTAAGAGTAACTTCCTGTAAATTGTGAAGGGGGAAATACATGTGGCTTCATCAAAGCAGCTTGTGAGAGCTTTTGCGGTGTGTTTTGTTAAGAGAAAATGGAACAAGGCTGGTTGAATTCTGCTATCAAGAGGGGTTTTCAAGTTTGTTTACTCTGATGTGCAAACTTCCAGGAACATGGGGTGCCATCGATGCTCACTGCACTGTTCATAGGGCGGAAACTGCTTTCTAAAGCTAAGGGTATGCTCATTCCACGCAGCTTTCCAGACTGTAGCCTCATTTAGAAACAGAAATGTCCATGCCATGAAGTCACACGCACAACACACACATTCCCATGAGCAAATGAATTAATGCCTACGTCCAACGAACACTGCCCCCTGTCACCTCGCAACATTTCCATACATTATCATGAAGATTAAAAATGTGCTGACTCATAAGTACAGTTACAAGAAATGTCACTGATTTCTCAACTTGCACATCCCTTCTCTCCTTTGAATGTGTAATTTGCATTAAACTGTCTTCATAACAAATGTTAATATTTCTGCCAGCAAAAATCAGGATGCTTTTTTACTGTATGCAGCATGTTCTCCTGTAATATCGTTTTCATATGGAAATGGGTTCTAGTAAGACCCATCAACAAAAGTAATTCAATTAAGAATGAATCTTGAATGAACAGGAGGAATGGAACTATGAGAGGATGTCCTTAGGTTTCTTTTTTTTTAATTTTTTTTTGGGGGGGTCACACCCGGCAGTGCTCAGGGGTTACTCCTGGCTCCATGCTCAGAAATTGCTCCTGGCAGGCACGGGGGACCATATGGGGCACCCGGATTCAAACCAATGACCTTTTGCATGAAAGGCAAATGCCTTACCTCCATGCTATCTCCCGGGCCCCAAGAATGAATAATTTTTAAATCAACATTTTAAATATACAAATGTTTGTGGACAATTATTGATCTCTTTACAGCTTAGAAAATGGTATAAAAAAACTCATTTCTTTGGAGAAATTTACAAATAAAAGGGGTTTTTTCTTTGTTTTTATTTTTTAAAACAAAAGGGGTGCAGAGTTGGGGAGGGAGAGGAAGGGACAACTGAACTCAGGGCTTCAAGCATGCTCTGCATATACTCTACTGCTTCAACTATTCCCTACCATTAGAACATATTTTATAGACTTTTGACCCAGATATTTGTGTGCTGACAAAAGTAAAGCATAATTCAATTTTTGTTATCTTCCTGGATGATGAGAAGCATTTTTCCTATTTATGGGGCAATCTATGTATTGTCAAATCCAGTAGTTTCATATTGCCGATGCATTTAGATCAGGACTAGATTAGAATAACTTCCATTTTCCGTCTCCATTTTTCCAACACTAACTTTCCTACTCATCCTTCCATAATATCATTTTTTGTTTTCTCCTTGTGTGTGTGTGTGTTTTTCTAGACCACACATGTTTGACGCTCTGGCTATGTGCTCAGAAATTGCCCCTGACTTGAGGGAACCATGAGATGTGGGGGGGGGGGGGGAGAACACGTCAAACCACGGTCCGTCTTAGGCTAGCGATTGCAAGGTAGATGCCTTAGTTCTTGCGCCACCTCTCCAGCCCCAATATCATTTCTTTTGATTAATTCATTTGTGAGGAACTCAGCAAGAAACACAAGGGGTGGAAATCTAAAATGTGGTGATTCATTATTACTTCCTTGCAGAGATATGCAAACCAAGTTACCCTTAAAGCACAAAGCAGCAAACTATTTCCTTTACTACAAAACTTCAATTAATTACAAAGATTGATTCATATATAGTTCATATCTCCACCTCCACTACCTGTAGACTGTTTCCAGGCTCAAACACATAGCCAGTTTCATTATACTTGGTCTCCTGTATGTATTCGGGGACCCGGGGAACACGGATAACTTGTGTTTGAGCCCAATACAGGTTGAAAAGGAGTCTAGAAAATTTTCCTTACTTACCCGCCAAAAATATTTCCTGCTGGTGTTCTTAGGAACTGTATCAGTGGTGTAGATTTCACCTATTAGAGGTCCAAAACGTGTTCCTTTTGGTATGTACTCCTTACTCACTACTCCAATAACCTAAAGAGGGTAAACCATATGAAACAATTACTTTGATGGCAAAAAATTAATGTCATTTACACTTAAGTGAATTATCAAGTGGCAATATAACCAACAAAATTATATTATGGAGAGCAGGAAGTCCTGGTGCTGCAGAATTAAAAATAAGTTTCATCTGAAACAAGACCATTCTTTTTCATTCTGAGATAGAGCATAAACACTTGCCCAAGCCCCAAAGTCTAGAGAATTATTATACAGTAACTAAGAATCCCTTATATTGTCTTTTTATGCAAGAACAGAATAATCATTCTATTTATACAGATTTAAATGAAAATTCTACCATTTCAGTCTACTCCTACTTTCCTATTTTTCCTTCTCAAACCATAAACATAGAGTGCTTGAGGTAAAGAGAATAATTTTAACCTCAGAAACCAAAATAATGCTCTTTGGTTGTGCCACAAGGCCCCAGGAACCAGAAACCAAACACATCAGACACATTTTTTCATTTCAGATAAGTTCTTTTTTGTTTGTATTCTCATCATAGGTTTTAAGTTCTTTATAATAGAAGTTTTTCAAGAAACGTCATTTTTGACCATCTTTTACTCAATCATGTTTTATATCTTCCTTTGAAATGGAATTTTATAGAATAGAGCTGTGGGTTCTGAGATCCAAGGAAATGACCTTCTCAGACGGATATATCACTACTTTGTAGGGCCTGCTTTCTAAAGAAACATGTTAACTATGCCAGTTCCTCCTTGACTGTAAATTTCTTTAAAGGTGGGAGGGATGAAGATAAAAAAAAAAATCACCAACCGCAAATCAGGAAGCAATTCATCATTATTCAAAAGATCTCCTATGTAAGTAGTTCTCTTCAATTTACAGTTAAGTTTTGTTTTGGTTTTGATTTACACACTTTCTCATTTTTATTTTCTTCATGTTAAAAGGGGCTACAGATTATTACTGAGAGGAGGTAAATATGGTATTTATTTTATTTTACTTAGCTATTATTCTATTATCATTAGTGATGCCTGTGTGTGTGCCAGAAATAGTAGCCCCTAAATTAAAAATGAGTAACAGCTCATGGTGGCACCTAAGATTTTTGGCAATATTATCATTTTAACATGTCAATGTATATATTATATAGTATACATTTGGGTAGCTCAATTTAATATGAAGAAAATGTGGATCTTCGTTGAAATCAATATAGAACAAGCACATCTACGTGTTTGTGACAGTTCAAGTAGATTTCTTATCAGTGATTTTTTTTAAAAATCAGGTATTCTATATTTAAGCATACCCAGAATGGAAAGAGAGAAAAAAATGTCCTAAACCTAACACAACTTGAAACCACGTTCTAAGCCAGTGTTATTTTGGGTCCTTTAGAATCTAGAAGAGCTGAAAAAAGCAGATGTTCATTTCATTTTCTTCTCTGCCCCTGTCTTCATTTACATCTATCTGCCCTTTCCACTGCAGTTCATTGTTATTTATCTCTGCTAGCAGTGTAGCTGCTATAGGGCACAGGATCCTGTCAGCAGTATTCAGATAAAAATATACACTACAGCTTAATTATACTTACTTATTCAGAGGCCCATTGTTTATGATACACTATTAAACCTAATTAATTTGAAAAATTCACGGACTGAGTTCTATGACACGCAAACCATTCGGCATTCATATTTGAGTGATTATTCTATAATATTAAAATGACAAGCAGGAAAAACAAATAATGTCATTTGTTGGTGAGCCAATAATTAGTAGTTGATATTTTCAACATATCCACTTTAAAGCAGTAATTTTAAGAAAGGCACTCAACTGGTTCATCAACTTTGTTTTAAATTATAGTCTCCTGCAGACAGTGTCTTGGGAGTCAGAGCTTGATTACCAACAGGTAGCATTACATTGAGGTCTGAGTTTTTCTTCAGAATTGTCATTCTGTTAACCAATGGCTTGAAGCTATCACTCTTACACTAAGACAACATACAGGGTTCTCTTCTGGGCAAAATAAACTCAGAAAATTCTTGAAAGTACTAACTAATTTCGGGAATACACAATAAACCCCATGCCCCTTTGTCCTTCTGGTAAGTGACATTCAGCAGGAAAGACATAAGGAAAGCAGAGAGGACCTTTGGTGGAACAGAGGTCTATGGAAACTTTCAAAATCCCTTAAACAAACCACAATCTTAATATCAGATCTTCTGTAAGAGTGAAAGAGAACCCTAACATTTAAAGATCTTAATATACACAGAGCTAGAGTGCACATAAATATACACACAGGATAGAAACATAAAATTGTAGAATACCGTTGTTGGAAGAAATCCTGCCACCTACATATCTATATCCATTCTCAGGCCTACCTTCTAATATACAGTAAATACTTTGAAAGCAAGAAGGCATTAGAACCACAACTATCAGATTTTGCCAACTGAAAGATTGGAGGGAAGAATCAGTGTTTTTTTTGCGGGGGAGCACAACCGGCAATGGCAATACTCAGGGATTATTCCTAGCTCTGCTCTCAAAAATCACTCCTGGCAGGCTCAGAGTCAGCTGTGTGCAAGGCCAATGTTCTATCGCGGTGCTATCCTTCCGGTCTCAAGAACACAGCGTTCTTAAAGCAATATTAAAGACCAAGTCCTAGCTCTTCCTCTAGCCCTAAAAAAGGTCTAGACATGAATTTTAGCTGACCACATTCTGTCATTGGAACAAACACATGATGCCGAGAAATTTGGCGTGGTATGGCCTTTAATCTCACTGTAGAACAAACCTCACTAACAATGTGTGCACCTAGCTCAGGAAGGAACCTTCATTGGAACTGGCCAGGGTCCTAAAGAATTTCCATGAGGGACAGGCTGCTGTGTGCCACACGTAAGCCGCAGTATACTTGACCTAGAATCTCTGCCTGCTTGTCCACATTATGCATGAGATATAGAACAGACTCCTGGGTTCATCAGTGTCAATGGCATCAGTTCTGTAGCATATGCAGATGTTCAGGGCTTCAAGGCCAAAACAGGTCTCCCCCCACCAAAAAAAAAATCACAACTTTGGGGATGGGTGAGTGGGGACCTCAATGAAAATCTGGGTAAATAGGTACTTTTTCTTTTTTCCCCCTCCCTCCATACTTTTTCTTTTTAAAGTCAATTCCTACTTTGAAGGACCAAACAGTCCCCCAACAGGGGGCTTTAAGCAGTACTTAGGAGCGAACGTGATGTGCACATCCTCACGCCAAATCACATTAAGATCATTTTAATTACCAGCTGGCTCTTCCCTCCCTGAATCCCACCCCATAAAAAAATGACTCACTGGTTTGAAGTCCTATTTTGAATATAAGGACACTTACATTGAGATGACTAGAACTCCTAAAGGAGTCCAAGTCTTTTAGCCTGTAATTCATGTCATTTTTTTAAGGGGTGGAGTGAATGGAGATGTTTTTAGAAAGTTTCCTCCTTAATTATCTTTATATTAAAGGAAACATGGTAATGCCTCAGTATACTGTCTCCTAAATAAAAGGCAGTATGAAGAAGAGGGAATTGCACGTTGGGGAGAGATACTTGTTGTGGATGGCTTGAGTTAATAATGCACTTCAATCCAAAAGGACACTAAAGGCGTCCCCATTATCTATTTGATGTTTATCAATCCATGATTCTGGGAGGTCAGACCCATAGGGTCAAAGTACCTTTGAAATTTCAGTACAAGCCACTAATTTTACTACAAACATTTAAATTGATCTGTGTTCAAATATTAATATTATTTCTAGATACAAGGGGAAATCCCCCTCCCCAAGAATAACCTATCGGTTAAAAAATGTTTTAAATTTGTTTTAATAGTATGTATATATTTGTTTGAGTTCTGGAAATAGGAAGTCAGAACAGGTTCATTAAAAGTGAGGAATAATACTAAATCTAACCTAAAAACGAGGGTCACAACCAGAAATAGTATGTTTTGGTTTTAAACAACAACCAAAAAAAAAGGTGCTGACACATAGCACAAATTCATAATGAAAAATGGTCTTGTATAAAAAAAACTTCCCCAGTATGTCACGACAGCAGTACAAAATATAGAATTTTCTGCTTCTTAAATGAGAAAGAAAAAACAAAGAGAAACTTAAGAGGACAAGTTAAATCAGTTGGGGAAAAAACCTTACGTTCATAAGCACTCCTTCTGTCCCCCCTCACACACTATTTCCACAGCTCTGAATCAGCTAACATTTCATCAATCCTGAAGGATGAACTCTATTCTAGAATTGGTTTGTAGCTTTTATATCCGGGTGGTTTGATTCCACAATCCTCTTTCCAATGGAAGGGAGCTGTCCCTCCCAAGGTTCAAAAAAAGGAAAGACAGAAACTGAGGCACAATTTCTACATAAGTCTAAGATACCAAAGTACATTTACATTGGTTTCCTGGTTTTAGTATGACTAAGGACTGAGATTATATTACTTTTCAAGTGTTTCAGAGAAATAAAACATGAGGAAATGGAGAAACTGATCTGAATTCCCAGGATAGTTTGAAAAAGACCCTCTTTAAAGAATATAGGGCACTATATTTATTTTGGAGGTGCTCTACTGAAACAGGGAATTCTAAGTTCAGAAGGAAACAACCAAACATGTTTCATAAAGGATCAGTCTGAAGTAAGTTGACACGATAAATAAAACCACAGTGACACCAAGAGGGGCCAGTGTAGCACAATCAGCAGCAGTGGCGGAGGAAGTAAGTGGAACTCCTTTCGGGGCCTGTCTCACTATACACTTTAGGGTAAATGTCTCTGAACTTTGCACGGCTTCATCTGAAGGCACTCAGGGCCTGATTTAGCTTGACTTTAAGTAAAACGGTGGAATATGAAAAAGTTCAACAGAGTTGAATTGCAGATAAGAACAGAAGCCAAGAGCAGCCACCAAAGGGAGATCTGTATTTCAATCCAAATAGACTGGACGGTTACAGAACAAATGCACGCTAGACGTAGACCAATGCTTGGCTAAATCTGATATGAAGGGTGGTTGGGGGGAGACCATTACCTTTTAATGCTACCACTAAACCTAAAATACTGAACAAATTCCATATTTATTTCCATGGACCATACATGCTGAGAGACTATACTACGGAGTGTTACTTTCAGGAAGAGGTATAATTAAGGCTGACCTCTAGGGTTAATTTTTTGGTAATACCCACGTACAACTATTATTTCAATTTTGCTTTTTATAAAATCTGCCCTTCCTGTCTCAGCAGAGAAAACCAACAACAACACAAAATATCAACATACACACAAAGGTTGAGCTTTAATGAAACTCAAAACAGCTGTGTCTCTCTCTCCCTCACCAAAAAAACATTGAACTCAGACACACAAACAGGGAAGAGAGAAAATATTTCCCAAACATGCTTCCCGACTCCATCAAATGCTGTTTCTTGGGGGAAAGTAAGAAAGTGATTTAACTAGGTCATAATGAATCCTGTATTAAGTTATAGATTCCTACAGCTTAGATCTCCTTTTCACCCCTTTCTCAAGGTACTCACAGAACTGACAGTGACTTGTGGTTAATGGTAAAGTCTTATTCAGGGGCCATTCCTTCCACTCAACTCCAGCTCCACAGCAGACTAGCCTGAGCAGCTCAAATAGCTGAATTCTCCAAACCAGAGGTGGCTCTACAGGTTATTTCTCAGCTAAACATCAAGCCTGCCTATAAGAGTTCTATAAAAGGGTAAACACGATTCCTTTGCTCCTTCTAAGTTTGGGTTTTCAGCCCCTTTGAAATACCAAAGCGTGTACCCACTTCAGAGGCCAAAAAGGAATTGACCTGCTAGTCCAGCCAGAGCAAAGAAGCTGCACTGATAAACAGTGGTTAGCGCTGAAGTCATCGGACAGAGGACACTTTACACGAACCTCTGTGCGCTTTATACCGTGTCTTCAGTTCATAAACACATCAAGGTTTTTAAAATCATTTTAGAAACCCAGCTAATAAAGTCAGCTCGTTAAAAGTGTAAAGTCACCTCCTGACCAAAAGGAGACAAAAGAAACAGGAAAACTTTTTTTTTTAATATATAATAAGAAAGGATTTTCCGTTTCCAAAGGCTTACTGATTAAGAAGGGCATTTGGGCCAGGGTGTACAGTGGCCGTAAGCTTTCTCAGCTGTCTCCTGATAATTCTAAGCGGCAAGTGGACTTTTCCAAGACAAATCAACTTGTTCCCCAATCAAGCCACTGTGGCCCAACTTGGGGGAATATTACGAGAGGCACTGGGGTTGGCTGACTAAAGAAAGCAGGAGAAATTTAGGGAAGAAGTGAATGAAGCAATCCATGACTGGAGAATCCTTAAGTCTCCCAGATCTCGGAGGCCCCAAAGCAAGGAGGAAGAGGGGGCATCCTTCTGTTCCGCCATAAACAGGGAGACTCACCTCTTGGCTGTTGGTGGCATATTTGAAAAGCAGGTTCCTGGGTAAGGATGCCTCGGCCTGCACCGAGGTACTTCCATCGGCGTGAGAATCCCACTGGTGGTCATTCACAATGTATGTACACTTCTCTTCAAACTCTAGCTCTGTCCACAGAGTCATATCCGCGTCCTCCATGTCCATTTTCATGGTCCCCTGGGTCAGTGCTTGCGACCTCACAGCGCAGGAGCTACACTTCGGGGCAGCCTGGAAGAGAAGGAAGGGAAAGGCCTTTAATCCCCATTGTCCTGTGCTCCCTCTGAGAGAACAGATGACTAATAAAGGAGTCGAAGGACTTTCAAAGCAGATGCCCAGAGTACTTGGGACAGTTGAGTAAGCGCCAGACAGCCAGAGAAGGGGGTGTCTTCCAGAAGCAAGGGTTTTAAATGCTACTTAACTAAAAAAAAAAAAAAAAAAAAAAAAAGGAAAGAAAAAAATTAAATAAAGTCTGGCAACCTCATGGGATGAGAGGAAAGAAGAAAAAGCACACATCTCTGAACAATCCCAGGCTTTTACCTCTCAGCAGAAGAGCATTGTGGGGCACTCAGGCCTGGGTCCCAGAGCGCCGGGGTCATGGCCACCAGACCCTCAGCGCTGGTGGAAAAGCTGCCTCAGAAAAGTGTCACAAACAAGGAGAGGAAGAGGAAGGAGGTCTGTCTGCTCTGAATGAAGCTAAAAATGGAAAGCGCGTGTGGTGCAGGAGCGGAACCCAGCCTGCATTTTCCAAATGGGGAAGACTGAACTTTCCCACCAGCTCCCGACGCAAAACAACTTTCAAAACAACTCGCCGCCCCCCACTCGCTCTGCAGCTTCCATCCACACATGCAAGGACTTTTCCAAAAGGGGAGCATCCTGCCAGCATCACTGAGCTGCACGCAGCCTTTCAGAAACTGTTGGGACCACAGGAAAAAGAGGAAGAAAAAAATGGGAGGGGGGGGAGAGAAACGACAGTTCCCGCCGGTTTTTTGCTTCTGATTAGGGGGGCGTCTAATGCCAAATTAGGGAGGGGGGAGAAGCGCAGAAACAAACCATTAAGTTGTTGAATAGAATTCCCTGAAGAGTATTCCATTCGGAACCCTCAGCTACAAATAGCACTTTCCATTTAAATCTGAAAGTGTCCCAATTCCCAGAAGTCACTGATGGGCTAGTTTACTGTAACTAAAGTGACGACAAATTTTGGAGAGATCCAGGGGGCAAGTTCCCCGACCCAGCC
>PVKC010007894.1:0-28851 GCA_004027635.1 Crocidura indochinensis | reverse complement strand
CCTGCAATCCATATCCCCCACCATCACCCCCCAGGCTACTAGAATAGGTGGTCCCCTTTTTGTCTAGTTTACTATTAGTGATCACATATCTGTTTGGTCCTGGTACCCTCCCTTGTTTCCCCCTCTGTTTGAGAGGTGGAGCTCGATAATTCGAGTTATGTGGTTTTGTTTAAAGGAAAGAAAAGCAATAGAATGGAGTAAAAAATAAGAAAAAATAAAAAAATAAAAATAAATCAAATAAGCTGAAAATGGGTGGAGTCCTTCTAGAGGCTTTCAACCTCAGTTTGAGTGAGGACATGAAAAAGATAATTGAAACACCACATCAATACAGAAAGATATATCAAATTAAATATCTAGTGAGCACTACAGCAATAAAGACAAGCACCACACAATAGTCTCGGTTCTGAAATCAAACCATGCTGGAGTGCAAAGAGAAAGAGAAAATAAAATAAAATTAAAATAAAATTAAAAATAAAATAAAATTGGAGACATCAGCTTCAATATCTACACCAAAATAAAGACGTCAATAAAAATTGATCAATCAATAAATATATATGTGGAAAAATGATTATTTTGTGCTTTTTTTCTCTTTTTTTCCCCTGCATAGGCACAGTAACTATTTGTGATATTATAGAGGGAATTCCCTTGGCCTTAGGCATATAATATATTTTTTTTTTTCAAGTCCCATGGCCAGTGCTTCCGTACTCTATAATCCCTCAACCAACTTTTCCAACCCACCTGCTACATTAGCAGGCACATTTAAGTTCACAGTTTCAGATTATATCTCGTATTCCTGTGTTGTTCAGTCTGTGCTTTGGATATAAAGCTCTGCCACTCTTGTACATTCCCAGCATAACCAAAGCCCAGCCCATATTCTCCCATTACTTTTCTTTCTCATCTTCTTCCTTTCCCCCTTGACTTCATTTATTTGGCCTTCTCTCTAAGCTATGGGGACAAGGGTGATTTGTGCATCCCCCCCCTTATTATATTACATCTCCTAATAATCATTCTACATTCCACAAATAAGTGAGATCATCTTGTGTTTGTCTTTGTTCTTCTGGCTTTACTTCACTCAACACACTCTTTTCCAATTCCAATCAGGTTGCAACAAATTGCATGATTTCATCATTCCTTGCAACTGCATGGTATTCCATTATATATTTGTACCAAATCTTTATAATCCATTCATTTGTTCTTAGTTGATTTCATATTTTAGCCATTGTACGTATTGTTACAATAATGAATAATGTGCATGTGTCTTTTGAATGAATATTTTTACATCCTATGAATAGATACTCAAAAATGAAATTTCTGGGTCATATAGCAACCCAATTTAATTTACTGAGGACTCTAATTTCCACAGAGGTTGAACTCGACAACATATCTACCAGAAGTGGATGAGAATTCCTTTGTTCACATTCCCACCAACAGTTTGTTCATGCTATATTTGACATGTGCTATTTTCACTGGTGTGAGATGATACCTTTTGTGGTCTTGATTTGGATTTTCCTAATGGCAAGTGATTCTGAACACTTTTTATGTGCCTATTGGTGATCCACTTGTCTTCCTCTGAGATATGTCTGTTTATTTTTTTCCTCATTTTTATAGGGTTTTTGAATTTAGTTTTGTTGATCTTTATTAATATTTTATATATATTAAGCACTTATCTGAACTGTTGAATGTGAAACTAAAAGACACAAGTTAGTTGCTTTTTAGTTTTTAGCCAGTGTTTTCTTTGCCTTGTAGAAACTCTTCAAATTGGTATAGTCATATTTGTTTATTTTGAATTAATTTTCTTGGCTTTGCCTGTGATCATTGAATATGCCTTTGAGGCCCAAATCTTGTAGCTTTCTGCTTATCTCTTCCTTAGTAAACTATAGTTCCTGGATGGGTGTCTAGGTCTTTGATCCACCTTGAGGTGATTTTTAGTGTAAGACAATTCAAGTGTATGAAACGTAAAGTTTGTTTGTAGGAACATTTTTATGGACTTTTTAGGACTTATATATGTATATATATATATATATATATATATATATATATATTACTCTGTCATCTGCTTAGTTGTGCTTGTCAAGGTAATTAGAGATCTGTCTGTAATTAGAGATCTTGGTTTTTTGTACAGGTCCTAGGATGAAGACTAGGATAGAGTCTGTCTTTATGGTTCCAGAAGTTCTGCTCAGTAACAGTTGTTACAGTCAGTCTTCTGTAATTAGTGATCTTGGGTTTTGCACAAGTCAAAGGGCAAAGTGTCTTCTGATTTCAATTCACCATTAGGTGATGAGATGGAGGAACCTGCCCTTAAATCAAGGTTTTGATGTTTCCTTGTTATCAGGATGTTGTATGCATCTAGCCTGGCGCAAGTTAGTGCCAGAGTAGTAGGGACTTCCCCCTGTGGGAGTTTGGTTCCTGATAATGGTGCAGGGAACTGTGTCAGTTCTAAAGTTGGGATATGGGGTTGGAGTTGGACAATCGATGTCCTATCTCATTCAGTCTAAGTCAAGTCCCCATGGTAAGTGTTCAGGGTGTGAGGTGCTCCTGTATTATAACATCTATGAGTTCTTATCCCTAGTAGATAAGAGCTTGTTTCTTTTCTTTTTTTTTTTTTGGGGGGGGGGGTCACACCCAGCAGTGCTCAGGGGTTACTCCTGGCTCCATGCTCAGAAATTGCTCCTGGCAGGCACGGGGGACCGACCATATGAGGCACCGGGATTTGAACCGATGACTTTTTGCATGAAAGGCAAATGCCTTACCTCCATGCTATCTCCCGGTCCCCAAGAGAGCTTGTTTCTATACAAAGAATTCCCTCATTTTAGTGTGCCTATGCAAGAAGGAACGATGCCATATTATATTGTTGGTGCATTAAGGGGTAGAAATTGCAAGCTATACAGTCTTGGTGCCCTGGTTTTGGCCTGAGCTATTTTATCCCAGGCTAGACCTTTATTCTAGAATTTCACCTTGAGCAGAACCCGAACAAGCAAAGAAAAATAAAATAAGTAAGAATTAAAAGAGAAAAAAATAAAAATAAAAAGGAAGGAAGAAGCTACCTTTGCATTTGGGTGGATATAGAAACACTAAGAGATATTAAAGAGGTTTAGGAATCAAACATACATAGAAAATATAGATATCCCATTAAGTCTTTTGAGACCATCTTTGTGGGTTATGAGATTATGGACGTATTTTCATCCCACACTGTCGTGGTCTTGTTGTTAAGGATTTTTGCATCATTGTTCATCAGGGAGGTTAGATTGGTCTGAAGTTTTTCTTATGGAAATATCTTTACTTAGGGTATTAGTATAATGTTAGTTTTATAGAAGTTGTTAAGAAGGATTCTTCTTGAAAGGAATAAATGTTGTAAATCTTCTTTGAAAACTTGATAGAACCCATCAGTGAGCCACCTGACCAGGACTTTATTCTTGGAGAGATTCTTAATTACTGTTTTGATATCCTAACTTGTGATTGGCCTGTTGAGTCTTTCTCCTTCTTCTTTCAGCTTTAGGAGATTACGTGACTCTGAAAATCTATCCATTTCTTCTTGATTCTCCAGCTTAAGTGCATAAAATTCATAGTGACCTTTCATTGTATTTTTAATTACTGAAGGGTCTTTTGTTATTTCTCTCTTTATATCTCTGATATGGTTAATTTGAACATTCTCTTTCTATTTCTCATGAGTCTAGCTAAAGGTTTGTTTATATTATTTATTCTTCAGAGAACCAACTCCTTGCATTCTTGATTCTTTGAATTGCTTTTGTGATTTTCATGTTGTTGATTTCTGCTCTTGTTTTTACTATTTCTCTCCTACTATCCTTTAGGGTTTGTTTGATGTTCTTTCTCTAGATAGATAAGTATCTGGGTTGTTGATTTAGGCTCTTTTCCTTTCTTAATGTAGGCCTGCTATGCTGTAATTTCCTCCTTGGTATAGACTTTGCTGTATCCCGTAAATTCTGACAATTTATATCTTCATTGTTATTTGTTTCAATAATTTTTTTGCTTCTTTCTTGATTTCTTCTTTGATCTAGTTGCTGTTTAGCGGTATTCTGTTAAGTTCACATGTTGGAAGTTTTTACCATCTACTTTCTGTGGCATTATTGTCTTAGATAATGCTTTTTACAACTTCTATATTTGTAAATTTATATATATTTGAAGTATACCCTAATATGTGATCTATCTTAGAGAATGTTCCATGTGCACTAGAGAAAATTGTATATTCTTATTTTGACAGATGAGTCCAACTGTTCTAGTTCTTTTAGCTCCTCATTTAGGGCTTTGCCTCTTCACTGATATTCCATCTCCTTGATCTGTCTAGTGGTGAAAATGAAGTGTTGATGTCTCCCACTACTATAATGTTTCTATCAATGGTTTCTTTATTTTGCTAGCAGAATCTTTATGAACTTTGCTGAGCCTTCATTTGGTACTTAAATGTTGATGATAGTATTTTTGATCTATTATATTCTTAATCAATATGTAGTATCTATCACAGTCTCGATTATCTACTTTATAGTAAATACTATTTGGTCTAAGTATGACTGCTTAGCTTTTTTTCTTGTATTTCCTTCCATTGCCTTCTATGATTGTTTTTCATCCTTTACTCTGAATCTCTGCTTATCCATTAGGTTTAGTTATGTTTCCTGTACGAAGCAGATGAATAGATTTTCTTTCCTGATCATCCAGCAACTTTGTGCCATTTATAGGTGGTTTAGTTCATTGACACTGGCATAGATTAATAATACCTATGGCTGTATTGCCATTTTTGAGGATACAAAGATGTTTGTGGAATCTAGCTGCTTTTACCAGAGTCTGTTTTTTATAGGTGGCCTTTCAGTAATTCTTGGAGAATGGTTTAGTTGTTGCAAATGCTGCCAATTGTTTGAGAAGGTTATTTTCCCTCCATCAAGTTTAAATGATAGCTTCATAGGATAGTGGATTTGAGGCTGGAAATTGTTTTAATTTAATACTTTTAATATGTCATTCTATTCTTTTGCTTTTCTTATGTTTTTTTTATATGAGGGTCGTTTTTGTTTTGTTTTGTTTTCTTTCTGTTTTAAGTGGTCGCTTTGTCTTTTGATTTTACCAGCTTGACTATATGTCTTAGTGTTGTTTGTGTTTATTTTGTTTTTGGTGTTCTTTGGACCTCTTGAATTTGTGCAGAAGCTTCTTTCCAGAGTTTAGAATATTTTTGGAATTGTTTCTTCATCAGTTCTTCTTTCCCTTTTTTGGAAACATTCTTCTAATATTTCTATGATTTGATTATTATTCCTCTTGCTATTACCTGTCCCATGTTTTATATTCTTTTCCACTCATTCATCTGTCTTTTGTCAGTTCATTCTTGTTTGGGGCTGTTATTTTATCTTTAGTCTCACTGATATGGTCCTCTGCATGGTTAATTCTGTCGTTATGCTTGGCTATTATATCTATTTGGTTTTGGGGCCACATCTGGTGATGCTCAGGAGTTACTCCTGGCTCTGCGCTCAGAAATTGCTCCTGGCTTGGGGGACCATATGGGACACCAGGGAATCTAACAGCGGTCCATCCTAGGCTAGCACGTGCAAGGCAAACGCTCTACCGCTTGTCTGGCCCCTGTTGTATTATTTTTAACTTCTTCAATTAAATTCTTCTTCAGTGTTTGGACTCTGATACCCTGGATCACTTCTTATCATTGGTTGATTGCTTTACTTCCTTGACCATTAAGTTCTTCATAAGTGAGGATCGAGACTTTGTTGGAGCTTTATTATATGACAGGACTAGTATCTGCCAGAGTTTGTCAGTTTCTATTTTTCATCATTGTTTTCGAAACTTTCTGGATGCTGTAATTTTAGCTTCAAATTCCCAATTGAGATCTGAACTGTTTCTTCATATTTTAGCACACTGTTACTATCCTTAATTTGTTAATCTAACAAAGTTGGTGTCGTAACATGCTATTTTAATGTTTATATAGAAAAAAGTGATTTTGTTTAGCTAGAGGGCAATTGTGGAAATATCAAAACCAGAAACACTTGGCATTTGTGGAGTGGAAAGTGTCAACTTCACATGCTGCACATTTTTGGGTTCAAGATTCAGGCAGTAGTGGGGCTTCCTGGTTCAGGGGAGCCAGGGATAAGTGGCATAGGGTATAGGATAGTAGGGTGTCAGAGTCCTTGGTGCGTTTAGATGATATAAGAGGCTTGTTTCTGCATTATGGTTCCCTTGAACCAAGTTCCCTTGTGTCTTGTGTTCTGAGGGGCTTCTTTCTGAGGTACAGTGTAGCCAGTGAAAAGAGGCACAAAGTATGGGACCATGGGGTGAGTCTCCAGGTTGCCTTTCATAGGAATTGTGGTATCTACTTCATATTGTTGCTAAGAGGCTGAAATGATTTAATGATTGTTTAAAATTTTTGCTTGTTCTGACCTGGAAACAGTACAGTGAGTAAGGTGGTTTGTCTTGCACAGGAATAACCAGGATTTGATCCTTGGCATTCCATATTGTCTCCTGAGCGCCACCAAAAGTGATTCCTTAGTACAGAGCCAAGAGTAACCCCTGAGCAGACACTTGTGATCCAAAACCAGAAAAATAAAACAACAAAAATGTTTCCAGTGCTATAAAAATGCTTGTTATTATTTTCATTCACAGTGTAGTAAATATATATTATGTATGGAATTTATGCAAGGTGCTGAGAAATAATAGCAAAGAAAATATAGAATCTCACACACTACACAGTTTTCTAGGTTACGTGAACTACTACTGACGTGTTCCATACTTGTATCATTGGGCTATGGAAGCATAAAGGAAAGGAAGAATCACTAACTTTGCAGTTTGGTGCAAGGGCAACAGCTTCTCCAGGGAATTGGCCTGTTAAATGTGTTGGTCAGTTCTATAATAGTGTTGTGAAGAGTGTGAGAGATGCTATTGTATCTGTTCAAACCTTCTTTTATCCTGTTGTTTCTGCTGTTTTTAAAGCTTGGAAGTCAGATTGTAAATTCACCATGCATATTCACAATTAAGAACCAGATTCCTTGGGGCTAACAGTAGTTGCCACGGATGCACAGCTGCTATGTGGTGACACATTTCTTTGCATGCTCCTTAACAAGTGGAGAAACTAGATATTTTATCAACTTGGTCTGAATGAAATGGATTTCGGTTTTTGTAGGTAGTAGCCTTTTCTTATTTCTCTTTCACACGTGCTGAAATTGTCTTATTGCCATAGGTTCTGTATTCTAAAACTTGGGTGTAGTGTTATTGATCACTTGTTTACCTCTGTTTTATGATATTTTCTGTAAAGTTAACAGGTGGAATTCTCTTAGGGGAGCTTAGTTACTCTACATAAAGACAATGACGCATACAGTATAGATACAATAGCACAAATAAAATTTCAAGTGGTGCTGACATTTTCTTATCATGGTCTGTGGAAATATAAAGTTCAGTTTTCAAGAGATAAAAAAATAATGAGTTTCTTGGATGTTAGCTTTTTCCAAGAGAAATAAATTGATTGGAATAACATCAGATTAAGATTTTTTAAAGAAATAATGTGGATATATAGAATCTTGAGCATTTTCTGGTTTTCTTTCAGTTTCCTTTATTTTGCCACTGAGAACCATTCAATTGTAACTGTTAGTAAGCTTTAAATAAAGATAGATTTTACTGTACATTAGTAGATTTATACTAGTGGCATTTTTGCTTATGTGGATAAAAAACAAAAACTTTAAGGTAAATAAATATGCAGCAAACTGAAGTTGTGGCCTAAGTTGAAAGGTTTTTTATTTATTTTTCTACAAAAGTGCTTTCTTTGTTTTACCTGATTAACATGATTTTAAAATACCAGAATTGTCAGGCAAATAATTATTAATGTCTTTGAGGATTTAGATTTCAAAGGCCTAATATTTAAAGTGTAGTTGGATTTTACATAAATTCTGAAAAAATTAAAAGATAGTCTTCAGCATTCATTTTGATATAGCAAAAAGCTTTTTTTCTCACTGTATATTTTTAAGATGAATATTGCCTCATATTTTGCTCTTTCCTTTAGGTTCATTGTTGGGAAGGAAGAAATTCCCACACATTCTTCTTCACCGGAGGCTACATATGCAAGAATAGAACAAAAGACTGAGAATCAGGAGGAAAAACCAAGGAGAATGAATATAATTGCTCTAGTTAGGAAACTTGTGGATTCAATGTGAGTTTTTAATTTTGTTATGTTAGCACACTGCAGTTTTATGTACTAAATGCACAATAGCAAGGTGTTTTTCTTTTTTCTTTAGATAATGATAATTGAGTTTTTCAAAAGACATAATATGCAAATGAATGTTACCTGTTTCTTGAAGGACAAGAAGCCATCACTCATTTTTAAAACAGATTCACCTGAAATTGAAATATTTTTATTTCAAATTATAGGTAGATTTCAAAAGGCTAGACTAAGACTATTTCTGTATACTAATATATGCTAATTGAATTTCCCTGGTTTGGAAAAGAGAAAATTTCTGGAAGAGACTCAAGATGCAGAAATAATAAGAAGCAAACTTAAAGAGCAGAATTTATTAGAAATTTAGAAATAAAAAATTGAAATTTATATATTATGCAACAAAATATATTTCGTATCAGTAGATCTTCATTTTATGCCTTTTTAGGTATGTTCTAAAATTAATAATATAAAATTATAAAATTTAGACATCAGTAAAAATAATCTTATTAACTATATTTTAGAGAGGGTGGAATGTATAGTCTATCAAGGAAGTTAGAGGATCAAGTTTTGGAAAGCTAAGCTCTTGGAAATTAAAAAAAAATGTGTTTCACTCTCATTTTGCACCTGCCAGCTTTATAACAAGTGATTGAACCACTCCACATTCCACAATCCTCATGAGTTAACTAATACTAATAATCTCTATTAACAGTGTTGTGAGCAAATAAATGGAATACTTTGAGTTTTCTCACATAGCTGAGCACAGAGTAGATATTAACCGTTTTTACTGAGTTTTGAAAAAAATTTAAGATGGTTCTCTATAACAGAAGATAAAAAGAAGGGGTTAGCAGAGGATTATATTGGTGAACTTGCTAAGCAAGTACAAAATAGTTATAACTTACCTCACTTAGAAGAAAGTGAAAGGATCCCTATTAGTAGAAATGATGCCACCTGCACTGGGGAGAGAAGGCTAAGAATGTATTTTACGTTGGATGGTGCCTTTGGTGTTAGAACTGACCAGGTTACAACAGCCTTTTCATCTAAATAGACTCACTGCATTTTAGAGATCTTTGAGAGAAGGCACAGGCTGATACAGAGCAGAGCAGATGTTAGAGGTAGGCAAAGGCAGTAGAGAGCTTGTGGAGCCTTTTAGTGAGACATGGCAGTATTCTCTAGAATTTAATTTTACTAGCAAAGGGGAAACTGTGTAGAGAATGGTAGCAGTGGCTAAGAAATGTCTTTGAAGAGGACACTTAGAAATATGAAGAGTGATGGTTTGCATAAGGCAGCCCTTTTCTCCTTTACCTCTTCTCAGGTGCCAGCTGGAATCACTCAACAGTTTCACATGACCTAATGTGTCATATCATTCTAATGACATAAGAGCTATGGTCGGTATGAACCGTTGCTGTCACCCATAACTGTACTCCAGCTGCAGAGCAGAATTAGATTGCGGAAAAGGTCTTATAATCAATTTGCAAATGGAATTAGAGCTATGGAGTGAGAATATCACTGTCTAAATTGTTATAAATAGGATTGAGTTCATGTATTTCAACCATGAAGTAATTAACCATAGTCTGAAAATGTTATAGTCTACCTACTTTAGAAAATGGATCCTTTAAAGAGAACAGAAGGAAAAAAAAAACTAAACCCATTTAGATATTCTGCTGACTTTTTGAAGTAACTGAATGAATTGTCTTGAAGTCAACTTATCAAATAACAGTTTTGAACAGTAGTCCTTTCAGCAGAAATGTTTTTTAATCTCTAGAGGGCTAAATAAATTACTATTAAATCACAAATAATATACTCTTAAGTTCTCACATATTTATTTCTTTATTTTAAAGTTTGAATTTTGAATTCTAATATGATTATCAAGTTTCTTTTCCAGATGTTTTCTAGCAAATATAATTAAGTATAAATTCTTGTAATATGAGCACATTCTCATTAGGATTTTTGCTTAAGTACTGACTTCATGGATGATTTATGGCCATTTATATTCTACAATAAGAAATTTAAAGCTTCCAAAAGATTTGGCAGAGTATGGAGAAAGTATATGCATTTTTAAATGTTTAGTCACAGATATTTATTAATATGGTTTATCTGTTCTATATTAAAATATTTTGGCTATGGTCATATTATTTTACACAATGTATCAAATATTGACAAGTAAAGGAAAAATGAAACTGTTATCTTTGTGATTTACTTTCTTTATAATCTGTGAAACTAAAAGTTAAGTGACTTAACTCCTACACTATTCTGACCTTTTTCAAAAGTTTTAGGTAGATTCATAACACATACATTTTGATTTAATTTCAGATGTAAGCATGGACCAAGGCATAGATGTTGCAAACATTATGAAGATAACTGTATCTCTTATTGTATTAAAGTAAGTATATGCTCATATAAATAAATATATATACATATATATAAACTGTGGAAAGTAGTATAGTAATAATTAATAAAGAAATTATTTCAGAGTAAATGAATGAATTGACAGTGAATGATATCACTTGCTTTTTTTGTTTGGTTTTGGGCCATGCCAAGATGCTTAGGGGTTACTTACCACTGTACTATGGCTCTGACTTAAGGAATAAGAAATCTGTGAATAGGTTCTGAATAAACTGGAGTTGTAACTAAGTAGTAGAATGTTCCCTAGCAGGTATGAATTCTTGGTGTTTGGTGCACCCACACCACCCCCACCCAAATTGTGAGAAATAGATAATTAATTTTCCATTTTGACTTACCATTTCCTTATATAGTTTAAAATTGTCTTATTTAAAAATTAGTACCCCTGACCTTGTATATCTGAAATTCAACTATGAAGGACTCTATAGATCACAATTATTTTCATAAAATAAATAAAATAAAAAAATAGTTTTAAAAACTTATGAAGTAGAAGGAAAGGTGAAGTACAAAAAGAAAAAGTTATTAAAGTTTGTCCTTCATTGCGTATTCTCATTTCATTCAGTACCTCCTAGAAAAGGTCTTGGAATGTGTGGAGTAAAGTTAGTCAGTGCTCATGCATAGGCACTGTGCACTTCTAATCTACTGTCATTTGGGCTCTGGCTTAAACTTGGAAAGCTGTTGAAGTTTTTAAGACATTGAAGTAACTGGAGTCTGTCCATTTCTGCTTTACAATTAGAAACTTAGCTTTGTTCACCAGCAGAAACCCCCTACTCCTAACAGTGCCCTCGCCTACCCTTACCCTACTCCCTCTCGGGAGCAATTCATTTATCTTGTCAGCTGGGCATGGAAGTGGGACTACTTTCCACAAATTGAGTTTTGGATGATGCTTTAACTATTCTGGTGTTCTTAACAGTTTATATTCTTTCTTCAAACATTTAAGCCACATTTAGTTGATGATAAGAGTTGAGTTATGGGGGCCCAGAAGATAGCATGGTGGTAAGGCGTTTGCCTTTCATGCAAAAGGTTATCGGTTCGAATCCCGGTGCCCCATATGGTCCCCCGTGCCTGCCAGGAACAATTTCTGAGCATGGAGCCAGGAGTAACCCCTGAGCACCGTCGGGTGTGACCCAAAAACCAAAAAAAAAAAAAAGAGTTGAGTTATGGGGCCAGAGAGATAGCATGGAGGTAAAGCGTTTGCCTTGCATGCAGAAGGTCAGTGGTTCAAATCCCATATAGTCCCCTGAGCCTGCCAGGGGTGATTTCTGAGCATAGAGCTAGGAGTAACCCCTGAGTGCTGCTGGGTGTGACCCAAATCCTCCCCCCCACCCCCACCCCTCAAAAAAAGAGTTGAGTTATGCTCATTACCCAAGGCATTTGCTATGGAAGGGAGGGATTGTTCATATCAGAGCTTAGAGTTATAAGAGACACAGCAAGTTGATGGTGTTCTCTCCAAATCCACACAGCTGCCACCAAGAATAAGATTTGGTGAATAGATATGCAGTTGCACAGTGCTTTCTGTTACTTGACCTCCATATCTCATTTCCTGCCACAGTTTTAAAGTAAGGGGCACTGCACAGTTACTGGCATCCTTGGAATCTATTTCAGAGAATGGTCACAACCTCCAATGCAACATAACTGCCTATTAGGATAATCCTGGAGGGGTGCTAAATCCAGAGGCACTGGAGAAATCTGGGGGAGAGTGCTGATGATTTCTCACTATGTAAGATAGTAAGAATTACTAAGCAATGAAGAAAATATTTTCATTCTTTCAGATGTGTGCCAATCTTGTAAAACTTGCAAATTTATGTGTAAACTGGAATATTATTTCCATAATTAAAGAACATTAGGAGAGGAATTTGTATAAGAATTGTAAAATAATTGGGCAAGAGAGATAGCATGGAGGTAAGGCATTTGCGCTGCATACAGAAGGAAGGTGGTTTGAGTCCCTCGAGCCTGCCAGGAGTGACTTCTGAGTATAAAGCCACGAGTAACCTCTGAGCACTGCCGGGTGTGGCCCCAAAAACAAAAAAACAAAAAAACAAAAAAAAAAAAGAAGAAGAAGAACTGGCCCTCATTATGCCCTGGACTCATGTTAAATCATGTTCTTGAGTTAAATTATGTCCTTTTCATAGAATCACATTTCCCTCTTAAACAGTAACTCTTCTGTGACTCTTTGTGGATTCCTTATACCTTCCCATCTCTTTGGTTTTGTATTTTTTCTCCCACCTACTGGAATGTTCTTCATACTAACTTTTAAATTTAATGAATTTAATATCAGTAATATCATTCAATCTGCTATTCTCTTGATTTCTTTCCCAGTGCCTTGATTATTTCTATCTCACTTACCATAGTTATAATCATTTTATATGTATTTGTTTACATTTTTAAAATTATTCACTTATTTTTATTTATCCATCAAACATCTGCCCATGTTGTACTGTTGACTCTGCTCTCAGGAGTTACTTTTGGCAGTGCTCTGAGGACGGTATGAGATGCCCAGGATCAAACCTGGGTCAGCTACATGCAAGGCAAACACCCTATCCACTGTACTATCATTCTGGTCCCAATATTCACTATGTTTCTTTCTTTCCTTCCCCTTTTCTTTGTTGTTGATATGATGATGACTGCTTATGATGCTGACACATTACAGCTGTAATGTTGAAGGTGCATGGACTTCGGGGTGTGTTGCAGTCCTTAGCCAAGATAAATCCCAAGATTTGCACTTCCTTAGCTGCAGTACTTGCATGCATGCTCAGCAGGGTGACATTAGATGAAATACCCTCCCTGATGCCCTCTTCCCTCCCACCTGTCCTCCCTGCCTGCCTGGGGTAGGCATCTTACATCCCCCACCCCCTTTTTTGACATTGGTATGTACTACTGTTAATGAGGAGGTGCCATGCATATCACTCTATCCCCTTTTAATAACCAGTTCTACACCCTTCTCTCTCTACCTGTACTCTGCGCTCTTTGTAGCAAGATTTCTTCAATTACTAGTCCTCCTAATCCATATCTCTATTGTGTCTAGATATCATCACTATACTTTAATTTTTCATATATCCCACAGCTGAGTGAGATTATTTTATTTCTCCTGCTGACTGATTTCACTCACCATAATAATCTCCATGTTTATCCATGTTTGTTGTTGGGCACCTGTATTGATTCTTGATTCTGGCTATTGTAAATAGCTGTGATGAACATAGGAGTATAGAGGGTGTTTTTTGTATTGTGTTTTGTGTTCCTAGAAATGTCCATAAGAGTTTATGCTGGATTATAAGGAAACTCAATTTCCCAAATTTTTTGAGGAATATCCATATTGCTTTCCAGAATGGCTGAAGTAGACTGCATTCTCACCAGCAGTCAATGAGAGTCCCTTTCTCCCCATATCCATGTCAGCACTGGTTGTTCTTGTTCTTTGGAAAGTCAGCCATTTTTGTGGTGCTTACATACACCTGACTGAGGTGCAACTGGATATTTCTTGTACCTGGTTCTTTGACATCATTGATACCATGTTTTCATTCGGCTCATATAGGACATCAGTGATTTGAACTTGTGATCATATGCTTGCAGGGCAGGTACTCCAATGCATCTCCTGGCCCTACTTGTTTATTTTCTTTTTTTTCCTATGAAGGAAAGAACATTGTGCCCTCCTCACTGTTGTCTTAGAATTTAGAATTTGGGGAAGTGCATGAAAGATATTCATTGACTGCTTCCTAATTTCAGGAAAGGACAGCTGGATGAAGGGAGAAGTGAATCTCTTAAAAATAGCATGAAAAACTTGAACTTAACTGTGAACTTTGAATCCTTATGTCAACATTATGATATACTAAATAGTATGTTAAAACTATGGTACATCTATACAATGGAATACTATGCAGCTGTTAGGAAAAGTGAAGTCATGAAATTTTCCTATACATGGATGGACATGGAAACTATTATAAAAAGATAGTATATAAAAACTATTATAAAAGATAGTATGGTAATAATACCTAGAGACAATAGAGATGAGGTTTGAAAGGACCAGTCCATAATATGAAGCTTACCACAAAAACTGGTGAGTGCAGGGCCGGAGAGATAGCACAGTGGTAATGCGTTTGCCTTAGACGAAGACGGACTCTGGTTTGAATCCCGGCATCCCATATGGTCCCCCGAGCCTGCCAGGAGCAATTTCTGAGCATAGAGCCAGGAGTAACCCTTGAGCACTGCTGGGTGTGACCCCCTCCCCCACAAAAAAATGGTGAGTACAGTTAGAGAATTAACTATACCAACAACTCTCATGGCAATGGTAGTGAATGAGAAAAATAGAATGCCTGTCTCAAAGATAAGAGGGCTTGGGGAGGAGGGATATAGGAGGGTCAGTGGAGGTGGGGAAGTTACACTGGTGAAAGATAGCGTATATTTTTGATCACTGAAACCCAACTATGAGCATTTTTGTAACCATGGTGCTTAAATAAAGTATAATTAATACGTGTGAAAATCTCTGTAGCCAGAGCAACAAGTATACCAGAAAAAAACACTTACCTTGCACACAGCCAACTTGGGTTTGATCCCTGGCATTTTATATAACTCTCTAAACCCTTCCAGGAGTGATCCCTGAACACATAGCCAGAAGTTAAGTACTAAGCACTGAGTGTGATCCAATGCTCCTCCACCCCAAATGTATGGCTATCCCTTGATTAAACAATCAAAGACATGTGTGGTAATTTACACTAAATGGATAATTTAATTTCTGTGTTTAATCAGATATTTGGTTGTTTCAATTAAATTAAAGAATGTTTCTTGATAGTTACTGAGCTTTTGTTTTTATTATAAAGAAAGCCATTGGTTAATAAACTTCACCTTTAAATACAGTAGACAAGCACTGCTAAGTGTGTAGATATTTTTGCATTCCTACATAGGGATAGAAGAAGAGGATAGAATATCCATATTGCAGTGTGTTGATTGAAATCATCCTTAATTAAAATATTGCTCTTTTTGATTTGTACTGTTTGCAAATTTTCCATCTCTCCATATTAAGTGATATTTAAACTTCATTTTTAAAAATACTAAATGATATTGACCAACATTGTTCACCCTCTTTAATTTGCATGAAGCACAATAGAACATTGGTAGCAAATATAGATTTATAACAAATTTGTTTTTTCAAATTGTGTTTATATACTTTTTTTTGTTTGTTTGTTTTGTTTTTTTGGAGGGATCACAGCCGGCATCGCTCAGGGGTTACTCCTGGCTCTATGATCAAAAATTGCTCTGGCAGGCTCAGGGAACCATATAGGATGCCGGGATTTGAACCACCGACCTGCATGCAAGGCAAACGCCTTACCTCCATGCTATCACTCCAGCCCCATCAAATTGTGTTTAATATATTTTAAAGCTATCATTTTTCTTACAGTTACTTCAGCTTGAACACAAATAAAGATGTTATACTAACTGAGAAACTCTTGTAACCTATATATTTCAAAAGTTGATTGAAAGTTGAAACCTAGGGGCCCGGGAGATAGCATGGAGGTAAGGCATTTGCCTTTCATGCAAAAGGTCATCGGTTCGAATCCCGGTGCCCCATATGGTCCCCCGTGCCTGCCAGGAGCAATTTCTGAGCATGGAGCCAGGAGTAATCCCTGAGCACTGCCGTCTGTGACCCAAAAAAAAAAAAAAAAAGTTGAAACCTAGAATGTGGTTTAGTGGTAGATTTAGGATTTGATTCCTGCATGGCAACAAAGTTAAAAAGTTGAGAGAAGGGGCTGGAATGGTGTCACTAGGGATAAGGCCTCTAACTTGCCCGAGCTAGCCTAGGACAGACCCTGGTTTGATCCCCAGCATCCCATATGGTCCCCCAAGCCAGGAGTGATTTCTGAGCACATAGCCAGGAGTAACCCCTGAGCCTCACTGGGTGTGACCCGAAACCCAAACCAAACAAACAAAAAAGTTGAGAGAAAATTCTAAACAAATAATAAAATTATTCTTCTCTCAAAAGAAGACCTAATAGTGAGGGTGGGTTGAGGGAGCTGCTTGGAGGAGAAACAAATTCCACTAGTGATTAAGAATTTTCTCAGTCTTTGTAACTCAAAGAACATAATTCAAAGAACTCCAAGATTTCACCACCCTTTTTAAGTTTTTAAAAATGTATTCTTTGAGGTTTGAAGACTTAATTTTGGAATGGCCATGATACAATTTGTGTCTAAAAAAAACCTGTTTTTACTCTTAAGACAAAAATCTTTATCTATAAAACTAATATTAACTTGTAAATCAGATTTCCTCTTACAATTTTTCTAGGGTTTCATCAGAATGTTTAGTGTGGGATATTTGATCCAGTGCTGCCTCCGAATTCCATCTGCATTTAGACATCTATTTACACAGCCATCCCGGCTCTTTTCTCTTTTCTACAATAAAGAAAACTTTCAGCTTGGAGCTTTTCTCGGTTCCTTTGTTAGTATCTACAAGGTAAGATTTTTCAGAAAAGGAAACTAAAAATAGGAAATAACCAATGTGACTATTGTGAAAAAGTGCTATGACGTATTCGTCTATCACTATTTAGTATCTCTATATTATTCATAAATATCACCAAGTATATGTGCTCATATTGGGAATTGAGGTTCTAATGTTGAATATTATAATATTCTAAATATTAAAATACATATCCTATAAATATCCTACATAAAATTTTTTTGGGTTTTTGGGCCACACCCGATAACATTCAGGAGTTACTACTGATTCTATGCTTAGATATCATTCCTGGTAGGCTCCTGGGACCATATGGGATTCTGGGGATAAAACTCAGGCCTGTCCTGGGTCAGCCGCTTGCAAGGCAAGTGTTCTACTGTTGTGCTACCACTCTGGCCCCTATAAAATAAAATTTTAATATTTAATATTTGTAATTATCTGTAGACTAAAAATGGGGACTTTCTAGTATTCTAAAATTATTGATATATCCTGTGTTTTTATATTATGTAAACCCACATACTGTCTGGTTATTTAAATCTATTTTAGAAGTTTAAGCTAATATCAATGGTTATTGGAAATAGGGATTTTTCTATTGTAATTTATTTATATAACCAACATTTTTCACCCCTCTTTTCCCACTCATTGTTCTACAGTTTTCCAATAACCAGTTTATAGTCTTCACTTTATTTATTTACATTTCCACACAAATGTACTCATTTACTATAAATAAACTCAGGTACCTAAAGCACACACTTAAGCACATGAAGTAATTTGTGACATAGTTCTCTGCAATTTTAAACTATGACCTTTTCTAATAGGAATCACTTATATGTAAATTAACTTACTGATACATCTTGTTAAGCATCTAAAATTTAAATTCTAAGTGGCAAAATTTAGATTCTAAATGTAACAATTAAATAATAGGTTGACTAGTTAAGGATACACACTATTTTTGTAAAACAGAAAGAAAATGCTGATAAAATTGCTGGTTAAAGTCATTTTGAGTAAAATGGTCATGCATCATTTTACATAAAATTTTCTTATGTAAAATTGAGAAAGTATTTGAACTGAAGAGGATTTGTATAAAACTACAGTTTTATGGATGTTTGTCACTTGTTATGTTTATACTATCCACACTTACTGGGTGAATGATAATTTTCACTAGTAATAACTAGAATTGTAATTTTTAAATATTGATTGATTAGGAAACATTATTGATGTCTTTGAATTCATATAAACAATAGGGGAGATTATTGATAATTATATGTTTGTATTCACTTTTTCTCCCATGCCATACTATTTGTATTTAGTCTTGCTGTCAGCTATCAAATGTGAGTCACCTCCAGCATACATAATTCAAGTTAGTTTTTCTTCAGGGTCAAGCATGTCTCAGAACATGTGTTTTTACTTTTATTTCTGTTACTAATTATTTACCTAGGTAATACAAATGAATGGTATTAAAGAAAATCTGACCAGTTTATAAAACTATTTTAGAAAA
Organism: Crocidura indochinensis; assembly: GCA_004027635.1. Classification (NCBI taxonomy): domain Eukaryota; kingdom Metazoa; phylum Chordata; class Mammalia; order Eulipotyphla; family Soricidae; genus Crocidura; species Crocidura indochinensis. The sequence continues at coordinate 10,369 of PVKC010007894.1, read as the reverse complement.
TACTCACTTTCAGTGTTCCAAAGACATATATGATTAATATATATTAATTAACATATATGTTGATGCCATTAGCAACTTTATAGGAATGCAATTAAAGAAAGACCCAGAAAAAAATGAATGTTTTCTTCTGTCTTCTAGGTGAACTGGCCCTTTTCATTTTGCAATAGTTCTCTTTATCCCTTTGTTCTGAAATCTTCTATTTCTAATATTAATTTTGGTAGTGTAATTTTGCTTGCACTTGATGTCCTTTTAACTTATAATCTTCCTGTATCTTTATTTTAAGTTGGTTTCTCTTAGATTGTCTATAATTGTTTCTTTTTTAGTATGGTCTGATCATCTATCTTTTGATTGGTATGTTTATACTATTTATATTTAATGTATTTATGAATGTTGTTGAATTTAAATCTACTCTGTTGTTTTTCTTTGTTTTCTGTTTTATCCCTTTGCTCTACCGTCCCCCACCATTTTAGTTTTCCCTTTCTTCTGAATTTATTTAAAATTACTCATAGCACTTTTCCAGAGAGTCACATATTTATTTCTCCTAATATCCCCTTGCCTTTTAAGTGGGAATAAAAATCATCACTCCCTTGAAAGCTACCTTCTTAATATGTTAACACTTGCTCACAGTTAGATTTGGTTTAATTAATGCAATTGTACCCACAATTATTACTACCCTGTTTCTGGATCAACCACGTATCCCCTGGTGTTACCAGACACTTTGGGAAACTCTGCCTATTCAGTCTTTACTATTGGCTTAATATTTATTGCCCCTTTTAAATATATAATAATTATATCAACATTTAAATTTTATTACTTAATATTTAAATTATAATATAATTTCATACATTACAAAATTATGCTTGTAATCCTCTTTCCTATCTTGTGCTATCCATTTATATTTTCATATTAGTGCTATACTCCATTATTATATTTTTGTTCTGTCCAGAAGTTAGAAAATTTCTTCTGTAAAAGATAAGGTTTTTAAATGTTGTGGACCATGATTTTTTTTTTTGACACAAACTGTTTACTTTTGCTTTTATAGTGTGAAAACAACCATGAAAAGTGAATTGAAAAGGGAAGTGAGCTCACATGACTATATTCTCATAAAACTTGTTCATGCAGATATTTAAAGTTTCATAATTTATGAAACATGGGCTGCTCTTTTACTTATTTTTATTCACTCATAAGTATACAAACACAATCAGTTTATAAGCCATATGAAAATGCATGACAGGATAGACTTGACTATTGGATTAAAGTTTTCTGGCCACTGTAGAATAATTTTTTAATACATTAACTCATTAAAATTACATGATTCAAAATAAAAATGATTTTTTTGGGGGGGTCACACCTGCCAGTGCTCAGGGGTCACTACTGGCTCCATGCTCAGAAGTTGCTCCTGGCAAGCACAGGGGACCATATGGGACACCGGGATTCGAACCGATGACCTTCTGCATGAAAGGCAAACGCCTTACCTCCATGCTATCTCTCTGGCCCCATAAAAATGGTTTTTAAGGTTGCCTTCTTCTTACAGCTTTTAATTTCTTCAGAAATCTAAACTTTTAAAACAAATCATCATCACCATTGGTGGTTTCTAGTCTTTTATTTATATATTCCATTCTCACTGCTGTAATCCTATATCTCATTGTCAATTTTATTTACATTTTATAGTAATAAGTAATGATAAATACCTTTTCATATCCCTATCCACAATATTATAAGAAAAGATAAAATCTATGATCTGTAAGGATGAATGAAAGTAAAGATACCATGTTAAGTGAAATAAGTTAGAGGTACCAAATGATAGGTAATCTTACTCATCTGTAGAATAAAAGAATAGACAGTATCAAATGATGCTAACCCCCTGGCCTTGGGTTTTGAAATTTAGATTAACCAAATGGGAGAATGGATGGACTAGAAGTGTTATATGGACAGTAATGGAGGGCCTTAGGTACTTTGGTGGTATTGAGATGCAATAACAGGCCATTACTGTCATAAATGTTCACACTATTATAAACATATTAAACTACAGTCATAATAGATTTGAATATCATATTCTTTCTTCCTACAGGACTTTTTGTTTCTGATAATTTAGGTTTGAAAGTGATATATACTTTTAACTTATCTATGAGAGTGTAATTTCATATTCAATATTAAAAATATTTTTGTGGGTATAGAATTTTGGCTTGAGTGGTAACAGAAAATATATATAGTTATAGCATCCTAATTTAGTCTAGGCAGAAGAATTTATGCATTCATTCTCAGAAATCATTATAGTAATAGTAATCTTCTAATTCCTAGTAGGAACAAAGTAACACCTTAGTTGCTAGTTTATATTTTACAATATATTAATTATGTATTTTGTTTTAGATAAATCACTAATTTGTCTCCAATGTCATTACTCACTTGTTAACTAATATTACACACATTTTTTTTTTTTTTACTAGTATGAAGTGACTAAGGTTTTTGTATTTTTTTTTCTTAATATAGGGTACTAGCTGTTTCTTGCGCTGGGTCAGAAATTTGGATGATGAACTACATGCTATTATAGCTGGTAAAGCAGTGACAATAAAATGAATTATTGTTTTCCAATTGATGATAGTGATGAATATGAATTAATTTCCAACTCACATTTCTTGTGTCATCTTCTCTGTAAGAGAATTCCTAGAAAGGCACTACACTAATTTAGCTAGTATTTCTAAATTTGAACATATCATGCAGCAGCCATTCTTTTTTGGGGGGTGGGATGGGGCCACACCCAATGATGCTCAGGGGTTTCTCTTGGCTTTGTGCTCAAAAATCACTCCTGGCTTGGGGGACCATATGGGATGCTGGGATCGAACCACGTTCCATCCTGGGTTAGCCATGTGCAAGGCAAACACATTGTCACTCTGGTCCCACAACAGGCATTCTTGCCATCTGTTTTTGAGTTGGCAATGTAATATCGTCCCTATCCTACAAGCCAGAAATCATAAGAAAAAGTGTCATAAAATAACAAAACCTCAAGGCCTAGAATATAGGTCAAAAGACTTGTAGTTGTGCCTGGAGTACCCTAAATTTTTTCTCTTATACTGTATATCCCACTATGGTAATAAAGTGGTACTATCAAGTACCATCAGTCATTCTGATGGCTCCATAGTATCTCTGGGTGAGCCTGAACAGTATCATATTGTTGGATTGAGCTTTAAACTATTTTGCTGAATTGGTTGAATATCTCTTATGAGTGACACAGGACCCCTGACCATTGTTTTGAAGCCCGAACCAAAAAAAGAACAAAGTTTTAAAATATTATATTACTTGTTTTATGGAATTATAATTAAAATTCTTAAAATATTTTATTTCACTGCTGGAAAATGATATATATTTTAATAGTGCAGGGGCTTTTTTGGTTATATTTTAGGAATATAATCAATTGGTAAAATAGTAACCATAAAAATATTTTCTAGGGGCTGGAGTGGTGATGCAAACATTAAGGCATCTGCCTGGCATGCCTTAGCCTAGGACAGACTGCAGTTTGGTCCCCCAGCATCCCAGATGGTCCGCCAAGCCAGGAGTGATTTCTGATTGCATAGCCAGGAGTAACTCCTGAGCGTCACCGGGTGTAGCCAAAAAAACAAAAACAAATAAAACATTTTCTAAAAGTGCAATATATGCATTACTTAAGTTAGATAAATTTTTAGTGTTTATTAGTAATATTCTTAGTATCATTAGCATTTTAGGCCTCTTTCCTACCCTATTTTTTATGTATAGGATGAAGGCAGTACTATGGAGAGAAATATAATGAAAGTCATTTGAGCTACTAGTAGAAGAAATGAATAAATATTTCTCTTCAAAGTCAGGAATTATAATGTATTTTAAAGTTATCTTTGGGGGCTGGGCGGTGACGCTGGAGATAAGGTGCCTGCGCTAACCTAGGATGGACCGCGGTTCGATCCTCCGGTTCCCCATATGGTCCCCCGTGCCTGCCAGGAGCGGCTTCTGAGCGAATAGCCAGGAGTAACCCCTGAGCGTCACAGGGTGTGGCCCCCCCAAAAAAAAAACCCCAAAAATAATAATAATAAAGTTATCTTTGATTATATGATTATATGTGGTAATGTTTTTAAAGGATATAAATATAAAATATCAGATAAGATGTGTTTCAAAACTGTTTGATACTAGTTTTTTAAGTTTGAGACCTGATTGGTTTTTTCTTATTTTTGATACAGGATTTCTGGCAGGTGTATCAATGATGTTTTATAAAAGTACAACAATTTCCATGTATTTAGCTTCCAAATTGGTGGAGGTAAGCAAACATTTTAATATGTGTCCTATTTCCCCCACAAATGATTTTTTTAAATCTTTTTTCTCTCCCAATTACAAGTGCAAATGTTAATCATTAAAAACATTTTAAGATTTATTATTTTAATTTTGGTGTATTATTTTAAAATACAAGTTTTGAAAAATACAGTAATTAACTGTCATGTAATTAATTAATCAGTACTTAATTAGTAATTAATTTATACCAGCATGCAGTTTTAGTACTTTATCAATATTATTGGGCAAATCTCTTCTATCACAAACCTTCATGTACTGAATTATTGTAAAGAACATTTCAGACATAAAATCATTTCATCACTAACAAATCAAGATAAATATAAAGAATAAAGAGAAGAGACTGGTGTAAGCTCAAAGGGTGGGAAGCCTGGGCTTGAACTTCAGAGCCTGCATAATCTCTGAGCACAAATGTTTCCTTAGCACATATTTCCTTAGCACAGAGGCAAAAGTAGCCTTCTAGCTCTGTGTGTGCATGTCCATCCTTAAAAATTAACCATTATCCTGCTCTGAGAGTTTGGTTTTTAATAATTGTCTAACAAATTTAATTTAATAATTCCTTTGTTTGATTTTGGATGCATAATTTTTTCAGCTTAAACAGTTGGTCTCTCACCCACCCATCCTTTCCCTTTTTGCTGACTGAAATCCTTACTGAGCTCTTTGTTTAACTCAGTATTTCCTACAAATTTATAATTAAAATTAGGCGGCTTCCACAAATTCAGAATTAGGCTTTGCCAATAGAGGGCAGACCGTTATCCTATTTATATTAATTCTTTTTTTTTTCTTCTTTTTTACAAGTGAAGAATGAAGTTCACGTCTTCATTTTCTTTCTTTTTTTTTTTATTAATACCTTTATTTAAACACCTTGATAAAAAAAATGGTTGTAGTTGGGTTTCAGTCATGTAAAGAACACCCCCTTCACCAGTGCGACATTCCCATCACGGTTAATTCTGGATGAATTATAATAGTTGCTAAAAAGGCACAAACCTGTCTGGTTGTCTCTCCTTTTGCAATAAGGGTTTTTAGTAGGCTCAGTATTTGTAGAGCCAACTAAGATTTTATTTAATAGTTTTGCAGCCATTCTGATTTTGTTTTTTTGTTTTGTTTTTGTTTTGGGTCACACCCGGTGACGCTTAGGGGTTACTCCTGGCTATGTGCTCAGAAATTGCTCCTGGCATGGGGGACCATATGGGAAGCAAGGGATTGAACCCAGGTCTGTCCTATATTAGCTGCTTGCAAGGCATACACCCTACAGCTATGCTATCGCTCTGACCCCTGCCATTCTGATTATTGCTAGGATTTGTTATTGTATGAGGGTGGCAAAATGCTGCCAGACTATTATTTTTCTTTCTTCTGTGTTTATGAGTAGAATTTTTTTTAAAAAAGAACTTTTCTCTTTTTACCAATTTGTTTACTCTGAAATATCGTTTATAAAATAAATAATAAAGCATTTGACCACCTTCTTTTATTCACCTGTGTTCACAACTCACATCCTGCAAAGTGGAGTCAAAATGAGTATATTATATTTTCAAATATCATTAGGGAGACATGAATTTTAATATTTTTAATGCTGCGTTGTTTCAACCTCTTGCAGTTATTCTCATGTTGCCCCATCTTTCTCTTGAGTGCCTCTTCAAATTGACTTTTTTTTTTGACATGAGACGAGTATATTAAATAACTTTTGTACCTGGTCATAAAACTAGATAATCTAGATTTCTCTGGGACATTTTCTGCCTGAGGAATATAATCAGCCTTTCTTGACTTAATTTCTATTAGTGAAAAATAATATATAGACTTGAGTTGGGGTAACTTTTTTTTTCCTAGCCAAGTCATTGTTTATTAATCTTTGGATTGAGAAGAGCTAGAGAAAGCTCCACCCTCCATTCTTCTTAGAGAAAAGAAAATAACCTGGAACATGTTGATAAGATTATAACTTTTATTTAAGTTTTATCATTGAAAATCTGTCTATATATTATTTTCCGAGTAACACTGCATTTGATTTTTTTAAGGTAGATTGTCTATATATAGACCCTAGTATTTTTATATCCTAATTACAAATGCTAATTCCAGATGTAAGTTTCTCAGCACATACTTATTTAATGGGAGGGAGCACACCTGTGGTGTTCAGGGTTACTCCTGTGCTCAGGAATCACTCCTGGTAGGCTCAGGGGACCATACTGGATGCTTGGGATTAATCCAGGTGTAAGGCAAATACCCTATCTGCTGTGCTATAGCTCCCCCCCCTCATTTTATACTTTATAAAAATTGATTCATACATTATTTATCTCACCATCTTTGTTGCTTTGTTCTATAATTAAAGTAACATATATCACAGGAGTTTTGGGGACAAATTAGTTGAGCTAATGAATGATCCATTCAACAGATATTTTAGCACCATAATCAATGCTTTTGTTCAAGGTAGATAACAGAAAGATGCAAAACTGAGAGCAATATACTTGTCCCCATTGTTAGACTTCTTTTCAATTTTCTTTTTATCTTTCTGTCTTTCTCTCTTTTAATTCATTTCCTTTTTTTCTGGGGCCTTCCTCTATCCTACCTTATTGTAACACCTCTTTGTGATCTTCTTTCTCATTCTCTTTCTACATTTATCTTTCCCATTTTCCATAAAACCTATTTCCATGAATCCTGTTTTTTCTCATATTTGTTACTGTTTTTCCTTTTTCTGTGGTAGTACTATCAGAAATATGGATCGAATATGGATGGAAGTATCTGCTCTGCACACAGGAACCCATGTTTCAGTCTGTAGCACTTCATAGTCCCCCAAACACAGCTAGGTACAACCTTAGAGCACTGAGCCAGAAGTAGTCACTAAGCATTGCTGTTGTGCTCCCATCAGCAAAAAGAAAATATGGTCACTGGGCTGTCGTGGTCACCAGCTCATGACAAGATAAGTATAGAAACTGATAGTATTTAAAAAACTTTTACATCAGTTGACAGATCAATTTGATATTATTAAAATAATAACATTTGTGTAATGTATTTTAATTTAATTTTTATAGTAAAGCACAGATTTACAAAGCATCCAAACCATGGCAATTGCACATGTTTTTTAAATGAGGGGATTTTTACTGCAAATGGGTAAAAGGCACTACTGTAATGAAGTCTTTTCTGAATTTCTTCTTGATTTACCTGAGTCATTTTTCTAGGTAGAGTAGTTGCCCCTTGTGGGAAATCCAAAGCTAAGCAACATATGTGCACCATAGGTACTTATGTGTGAATAATACATATGTACATATATATATATTATACCATATAGTTTTTTTTTGTTTGTTTTTTTTGTTTGTTTTTTGTTTTTTTGGGGGGCCACACCCGGTGACGCTCAGGGGTTACTCCTGGCTATTCGCTCAGAAGTCGCTCCTGGCAGGCACGGGAGACCATATGGGGAATCGGGGGATGGAACCGCGGTTGTTCTAGGTTAACGCAGGCACCTTATCTCCAGCGCCACCGCCCGGCCCCCTATACCATATAGTTTTACTAAAGTGGACTAGTTGTTATTTCTGCTATACTTTGTTTTATTCATTTCAAAATACTCAACCTAGCATTGTCCCAAAATATAAATACACATGAAATATTTTTAAGTGAATAACAGGGTAGAGCAGAACTGGGTGTTATGTAAAATATTTGAAAAATACGTGACAGAGAATATGAAATATAGAGGTACTGGGACAAGGGAGTATGGAATGGGAAAGGAGGAGAACTGGTGTTTAATTCATTCCTAAAGGTATGACTATTATTTGAACTATGGAAGGATTATTATGAGTTTGAAAGATAGGGAAAATGGTTATAGATTGGGCTCATATTATTCAACTTTGTTTAACTATAGTTTAACTGTCGTTAAAGCTAATTATTGTTGTTTTCCTAATTAATTATACACTGTGCTTGCTTTGCAGACAATGTATTTCAAAGGCATTGAAACAGGGAGGGTTCCCTATTTTCCCCATGCCGATACTATCATCTATTCCATATCTACAGCAATCTGCTTCCAGGCAGTAAGTACAGCTTTTTGAAATGAGAAATAGGTTTATTTCTCTCTCTGGTCTACTCTTAACAAATAAAGAAAAAAGTAAGATTGATAATATTTCTGCTTATTACATTTTGTTATTTTGTGCTAATTTTATAGCAGGATAACTTTAGCAAGTTTTAAATGATTGAACATTTACTTAATGATCTAGATTCTGTTTGATGAACACACCAACGTTTAGGAATAGAGTGCAATTTTTATAAGTAAAATATTACTGCTTTACCACAGCTTGAATGTCCCAATTTAGTTATCTTGAGGAGAGGGGATAGATGCCACAAGCATAAATGGATAGAACTGGAAAATAATATGTTAATTGAAGTAAGCCAGAAGGAGAAGGATAAATTCAGGATGATATCACTTATATGTGATATTTAAAATAACTGCGTGAAGGAGTGCAATAATTTAAATGGGAGTTGTCTGGAACACTCTTGGCCCCTGAGTATAGTGAGGAGAAGGAAAGAAATTGAGTGGAGGAGAAAGACGTGAAATAAATAGGGGCAGGGATCAAGAGAATGCATGTACATTGCAGGTTTTAAGGAAAGACAGAACATAAGTATCTAAACCAGAGTCAACTACTGTGAAATCTTGTGACCCAAACTTTAACAATCAAACTTAAAAAGGTAATTGTTATGAGGACAGGCAGGGAAGTTGAATGAGGGGGAAGGTATAAAATGAACTCTGGAAACATTGATGGAGGGAAGTTGACACTGCCAGTGGGATTGGTACTGAAACATTATATGTTTAAAACTTAACTATGAATAACTTTGTAAGCCACGGTGCTTTCAATTAAATATAATTAAAAAATAAGAAAAACATTTTAGTTTTACTGCCAGGCACTGAGATTAAGTCCAAAATACATTTTGATAATGATAAGGGTTTCAGGTGTATTGCCAAATTTCAGGGAAGATTTTTATTTTCTTTTTCTCATAGTGATGCTACCAGTTAATAAAGTTTAATTAATGAAATGAAGCTAAAGATTATTCAGTAAACATTTTAATATTAGTCACTATTAATGCATGTTTTAATTTCCTAAGTAGTATTCCTGATTAAAAGCACATTTACAGAATCTTGAAAAACTTTTAAAAAAAGTTGTCAGCTTGGGATTTTTTAATAGTCATCACTGTTCTTAAGATACTATGATGAAAATAAAGATAAAGTCACTATTGCCTATGTGTGATAACATTTGTTATGTAATATAATTCTCAAATTGAATGCTTTTAATCTTAGGCTGTTATGGAAGTTCAGACTTTACGACCATCTTACTGGAAATTCCTTTTAAGGCTAACCAAGGGCAAGTAAGTGATAGAAATGTTTTTACTGATCATAAAATAACAGCAATTTCGACTAAAAAAATAAAAAGATTTTGAAACCCTGATTCCTTGAGGAAATGCTTTATCATGGGTAAAGAAGTTATCAATATGGCCTACCTAAAACATTCTCTTAGTAAGCAGAATTTTTACTTTTCTTCTGTATTATTGTTACCTTAAGTATTTTAGATTAATATTATATAGATTTATTACTTACTCATTACTGTATAACATAATTAAGTCCCACAGTTTAAAAATAATTTTAATTGGAGATTATACCTAAATGATTTCCATTTTGAAAAATAACTCTTTCCTTGTATGGAAGGCATGCATTGTTTTTTTTTTTTTTTCTTTTTTATTCTGTTTCTTCGATGTTTGCCTATCAGCTTAAGGAGATAGGAGGTATGTACAGGCTTTGAAGTCAGATGTAGTTTTGGGACTGTTTGCTGTCTTAGGTAAGAAAGTTGGTTACTTTCATGAGCTTCAAATAGTCTTTATCTTCTTTTTTCCTCCCTTCCCTCCCCTCCCCTCCCCTTCCCCTCCCTTCTCTTCTTCTTCCTCCTCCTCCTCCTCTTCCTCTCTTTTTTTCTTTTTTTTTCTTTTTTTCTTTTTTTGGTTTTTGGGTCACACCCAGTGACGCTCAGGGGTTACTCCTGGCTATTCGCTCAGAAGTCACTCCTGGCAGGCACGGGGGACCATATGGGGAACC
>PVKC010007893.1:0-28867 GCA_004027635.1 Crocidura indochinensis | reverse complement strand
AGTTCAAGAATTTATCCATTTCTTCCAGGTTCTCATTTTTAGTGGCATAGAGCTTTGCAAAGTAGTTTCTGATTACCCTTTGAATCTCTGCCATATCAGTAGTAATCTCTCCTTTTTCATTCCTTATACGAGTTATCAAGTTTCTCTCTCTCTCTCTCTCTCTCTCTCTCTCTCTCTCTCTCTGTTAGTTTTGCCAGTGGTCTATCAATCTTGTTTATTTTTTCAAAGAACCAACTTCTGTTTTCGTTGATCTTTTGGATTGTTTTTTGGGTTTCCACTTCATTGATTTCTGCTCTCAGCTTTGTTATTTCCTTCTGCCTCCCTATTTTTGGGTCCTTTAGTTGAGCACTTTCTAGTTCTATGAGCTGCATCATTAAACTACTCAGGTAAGCCCCTTCTTCCTTCCTGATGTGTGCTTGCAAAGCTATAACTTTTCCTCTCAGTACTGCTTTTGCTGTGTCCCATAATTTCTGATAGTTTGTGTCTTCATTATCGTTTGTTTCCAGGAATCTTTTGATTTCCTCTTTGATTTCATCTCTGACTCACTGGTTATTCAGTATGAGGCTGTTTAACTTCCAGGTGTTAAAGTTTTTCTTCTGTGTTCCTTTGGAATTCACAAATAATTTCAGAGCCTTGTGGTCAGCAAAGGTAGCCTGCAAAATATCTATCCTCTTGATATTATGGAGATATGTTTTATATGCCAGCATGTAGTCTATCCTGGAGAATGTCCCATGTACATTGGAGAAGAATGTGTATCCAGGTTTCTGGGGATGGAGTGTCCTAGATATATCCACTAGGCTTCTTCTTCCATTTCTATTCAGGTCCAGTATATTCTTGTTGGGTTTCAGTCTGGTTAACCTATCCAGTGTTGACAAAGCTGTGTTGAGGTCCCCCACAATTATTGTGTTATTATTGATGTTATTTTTCAGCTTTGTCAACAATTGTAGTAAATATTTTGCTGGACCCTCATTCGGTGCATATATGTTTAGAAGAATGATTTCTTCCTGCTCTACATGCCCCTTGATTAATATATAATGTCCATCTTTGTCCCTTACAACCTTTCTGAGTATAAAGTTAGCATTATCTGATATTAGTATATGGCCACTCCAGCTTTTTTATGGGTGTTGTTTGCTTGGATAATTTTCCTCCAGTCTTTTATTTTGATTCTATGTTTGTTCTGATTATTCAGGTGCATTTCTTGTAGACAGCAGAAAGTTGGATTGAGTTTTTTGATCCAATTTGCCACTCTGTGTCTCTTAACTTGTGCATTTACACCATTGACATTGAGAGAAAGAATTGTCCTGGGATTTGTTGACATCTTTATATCGAAGTTTGGTGTGTCTTTTGGTTAGTCTTGTCTTAACAGGTCTTGTCTTTACAGGTGTCCTGTAAATCTCAAGTATGCGCCCTTGAATGTAATTTCATTTTTTGATCTTGTTATTTGCAGAATTATATCTCTATCTGTGGGATTCGACATTGAGTCTAGGATGTGTCTTGGGGTATTTTTTCTGGGGTTTCTTTTGGTTGGTACTCTTCGGGCATGCAGGATTTGATCACTTACATTCTTTAGCACTGGAAGTTTCACTTTAGTGATATTCTTGACCATTGATTCTTCCTGGAAATTTTCTTCCTGGGTCTCTGGGACTCCAATGATTCTTAAGTTGTTTCTGTTGATCTTATCATAGACTTCTATTTTCATCTGTTTTCATTCTTTGGCTATATTTTCCATTGTCTGTTCATTTGTTTTAAGTTTTTTTTTCCAATTTCTCCCGCTGTATGGAGTTGTTATTTATCTCATCTTCCACAACACCAATTCTAATCTCAGCTTCTTCTATCCTGGTGTTGAGCTTATCCATTTTGTCATTCAATTCATTTACTGAGTTTTTCAGGCCTGCTAGTTAAAATGTTATTTTAGTTTGGAGTTTTGTGATTTCTGTCTTCATCTTTTCTTGGTTCTTATTAGTGTTCTGTTCAACTCGATCCATGCATTCTTTGAGTTCTTTGAGCATCTTCCATATTGCTTTTCTAAAGTCCTTTTCTGAGAGATTTATTAGTTTGTTGGTCATTATCTGGTCATCGGAATTGTCATCTTCGTTCTCTATGTCTGATGCTGGCCTGCGTTGTTTCCCCATTGTCACACTTGTTTGGTGGGCTTTTTTACATGTTGTGGTGGTATTCATTGGGTAAGTGATGTACGCCGCCACACTCCTCTGGCTCTGCCCTTTCTGGGTGGGTTGATTTGCCCGCAGGAACACTGATGAAATCCAGTCTCAGGCAGCAGCAGTAATGTTGGTGAGATCGGATCTCAGGCAGCTGGAAACTGCATGACCCAAATGGCCTCTGCGCCCCTGTGAGTCCTGGCAGAAAGCAGCAGGAATCAGTGTGAGTACATCTCCTCCACCCGCCTCTGAAACAGGCAGCCTCACCCACAGGAACGCTTATGAAATCCACTCTAAGGCAGCAGCAGGAACGCTGGTGAGATCGCATCCCAGGCAGCTGGAAACCACATGACCCAAGATGGCCTCTGCGTCCCGGCAGAAAGACAATATGAGTATTTTTTTTTTTATTAATTTGAACCTTTTCTTTTTTTCCCAATGTAGGCCTATATTAGTATGAATTTCCCTCTTAGTGTTGCCTTTGTTGCATTACCATAAGTTTTGATCATTTTTTTCTTCATTTTCATTAGTTTCAAGAAATTAAAAATATTTTGTTGGGTTTTTTTTATACAGCTAGTGGTGCTCAGGGGTTATTTCTGGCTCTGTAATCAGAAATCACTCTGATTTATATATATATATTATATATAATTATATATAATATATTATATATATAATCCTTCACCAGTGCAACATTCCCATGACCAATATCCCATTTATCCTTTCTCCCCACCCCAACCGGCCTGTACTCTTGACAGGCTTTCTACTTCCCTCATTCAGTCACATTTGTTATAATAGTTCTCAGTGTAATTATTTCTGTGACTGCACTAAATGATCCCTGTGGTGAGCTTCATATTGGGAGCTGGACCCTCCAATCCTCCTCTATTTTTCTCTGAGAATCATTACACAAATGTTTTTCATTTTTCTCAAAATCCATAGATGAGGGAGACCATTCTGTGTTTATCTCTCTCCCTCTGACTTATTTCACCCAGCATAATAGATTCCATTTACATCCATGTATAGGAAAATTTCATGACTTCATCTCTTCTGATTGCTGTATAATATTCTATTGTGTATATGTACCATCAGCAATAACACAATAATTGTGGGAGACCTCAACACTTGATAGGTCAACCAGACTGAAACACAAAAAAATATATTAGACCCGAGAAGATAAATGGAAGAAAGAGGCCTAGTAGGCATATATAGGACACTCCATCCTCAGAAACCGGGATATACATTCTGCTCCAGTGCACATGGCTCATTCTCCAAGATAGACCACATGTTGGTATATAAAACATATCTCCCCATACAATTAAGAGGATAGAAAAATTTCAGGCTATCTTTGCTGATCATAAAGCTCTGAAATTGGATGTGAATTACAAAGGCACACAGTAGAAAAACGTTAACAACTGGAAAATAAATAGCCTGCTACTGAACAATCAGTGGGTCTGTGATGAAATCAAAGAGGAAATTAAGACTTTCCTGGAAACAAATGACAATGAATACACAGATTATTTATGGGGCACAGCAAAAGAAGTACTAAGAGGAAAATTCATAGGTTTGTAAGCACACATCAGGAAGAGGGGGCATACTGAATAGCCTAATGACGCAGCTCATAAAATTAGAAAATGATCAACAAAATGAATAAAAAATAAGGAGACAGAAGGAAATAACAATTCTTATGGTTAATTTTAATCTTCGTAACTCTATGGTCCGAGAAGATAATTAATGGATTTTCTTTTTTTGATGTTGTTGTGATTATTCATGCTTATATTATGTCTCAGTGAGTTCTCTATCCTGGAGAATGTTCTATGAGTACCAGAGAAGAATGTATATGCAGCACTTTGAGGATGGAGAGTCCTGTATAGATCCTGTATAGTTCTGTATCCTTCAGATCCTATTTAAGGGTGATGTTTCTTTTTTGGCATTCTGCCTGGTCAATTTGTCCAGTAGCAAAAATAGAGTGTTGAAATCTATTACTGTGTATTTTATTTCTGTGGATAGTATCTTTTTAAACTTTGCTTCCCCTTCATTTAGTGTGTTTATGTTCATGAGTCAATGTCTCCTGTTCTATTGACCCCTTAACCAGTACATAGTAACTAACCTTCTCTTTTATTACTTTGTTTAAATTAAGCACTTTTTGTTTTAATATAAATTTATCTATCCCTGCCTTCTGGTTCACTTCTGATAACTTGTATAATTGTTTTTCTTCTTTTCACTCTGAGCCTATATTTATTTCTTGAAATAAAGTGCATTTCCTATTAGCAGCAGAAGTTTGGATTTTGTTTCCTAATTAATCCTACTACTCTATGCCCTTTTATATGGAAATTCAGCCCACTGACATCCAGAGAGATTATTTATGTAAAGGTCTGCATTGCCATTTTTTCTCTGTGGTAGTTTGTTGTGGCCTTTCAGTAATTTTTGTAGACTTGATTTTAATTTTATAAATAATGCTAGCTAGCTCCTTTTTTGTTGTTGTTTTTTTGAAAGCATTCTTTTTTTTAGTCCATACCCGAGATCGGACTCCGGGGTATCAAGCTGTAGTCTGTTCTAGATCAGCTGCATGCAAGGCAAACATCCTACTGCTGTGCCACCACTCTGGCCCCTTAAAAACATTCTTATAACTCCCTGAAATAAAAGTAACAATTTTGCACAGTTGTGGACTCTAGATTGAGATTGGTTTTGTTGTTGTTGTTGCTGCTGCTTTTGTTGTTGTTGCATTCAGTGCTTTCAATATGTCATTCTACTGTTTTTCTGGCTTGTGTGGCTTCCTATGAGAGATCTTTTGCAATTTTTATACTCTCCCCCTTATATCTGAGGATCTTTTCTCTAAAATTTAGGTGGTCTCTCTCTTTGAATCTTGACATGTTGATTATCATGTATCTTGGTGTTCAGTTTGAGTCTATCTTGTTTGATAGTCTTTAGATCTCAACTCTGCACATTTTTCTTCCAGAATTGGGGAAGTTCTGAACTATTATCTATTCCACTAAGTGTTCTTCTCCCTTTTCTCTTTTTTTCTTATGTTTTTATTCTTGTTTTATCTTACATTCTAAGCATTCTTTTACTTTTCTCTTTTACCTCTTTATTATTGTTAATACGTAGTATTTTGCTTAAAGTTCACTAGTATGATTTTCAGAATTATTTCATTTGTTTGTTTTTGTTTATTTGGGGGCTCAAGGTTACCCCTGACTCTGAACTCAGATATCATTCCTGGCAGACCTTGGAGTACCAGATGAGATGCTGGGGATAGAATCAGGGTCTATCCCAGGTTGACCATGTGCAAGACAAACAGAATTCTATTGCAATGACTTGCTATTATAGTCTTTGTTTCCTTCCATTTAATTTTATGTATTCTTTCATATTATGAACCATTTAGCTTTTGAGTTTCTTGAACTTGTCCTCAGTGACTGCTTAATTTCCACTACTATTATTGGATTTTGTTGTTATTATTGGATATTATGTGGAATACTGGTTTGAGATCATCCTTAAGAAGTCTTGAAAATTTTGATTAAATTAATTCTTTATCTCTAGCTTTGCTCCTGTTTGCCTGCACAGCTAGATTCCTTTATTTTTTAATTGCTTTTAATGCATTGTAGGTGTGGAGGGTGGAATTTTAGATATCTAAGATTTGAGTGCTAATCCAACTACAGTTTACACCAGTGGGCTAATGCTTATTCCTTTCTCCTATGTCCATGACCATGTAAAAATATTTTAGCAAAGGTGGATTCCCCCCCTTTTTTAATTTTAGTTGGAGGGTCTTTTATGGGGATTTCCTGTAACTGAAGAATCCCGTTCTCTTTCCACCAGCCCTTGAAAGTGTGAGCTAACTCACATGGTTGTGCAGTTTCTAGGGGCAGGACTTCAGTAGAGGTAGGCAAAGACTAGGCAAGGGATGAGATTGGGTGAGGGATTCTCATTTCTCCAATGTGTACCTATGGCTGGCAGATATTTGAGATTGAAAGAGACAGGCAAGTGTCGCAATGCCAGAGCAGTGGGCTCAGAGTTCCTGGCATCAGGGTTGGGCTTCCTTGGGACTTAGGCTCATCTTGCTCTCTTTCTTATTAGTGCTGGAATCATGTATTATCCAACAAGCAGATTCAACAGGCATAGTATTAAGATTATCACTCCCTCTAAACAGCTCAGTGGACATTGCTGTTTTCATGTACACACACATTTGTATTTCTAGCTTTAATAGCTAAGTATACTGAAAACCATGAATTCACACAAGATATGTCCTATTCCACTCAAGATCAGTAGCTTAAGTGTGAATACTGTACTGTTAAATCCCAGCATGGACCTTTGACAGTGTCACTGATAATCAAAATATGGTTTCTTTTAGCATAATATGCATATTCATTCTTTCACTCTCTCCTTGGGTGTTCTCAACTGCCTCACCTGACACACTCTGCTCACTGGTCTCTGGCTCTCCACACAGTATGGTCCTACAAACATGACCTTTGCCTGACTCAGTGTGGACCCTGACCGGCCGTCCCTACTCCACTAGACTACTCTCTGTAAAGTCAGCTTGAGTAGCCCTCTACAGAGGTTTCAACTGTCCTACAGATACTGTGAGTGTCTGAATGTTTCTCCAAAGCCACACATTCCTCATTCAGTCCTATCTAATGGTTTTAGTGCTGATGTGGTCTGAAAGGAAAAACAGGTATGATTTTTTAATTTGATAATAACGATTTTTGAGTTAAAAAAGTAGTTTCACTTCCAAGATTGTCTATAACATCGCCTAGAAGCAATCCTCTACCAGGGAAGACCCTACCGCTGCTCTGACATCGACCTACTCAAAAGGAGACTTATCTTAACACTGAGAAGATTTAACAACAACAACGACCTGCTTACTGGACATGGCTTTCTGCATTGCCCTTTAATTGTGAGATGAAACGAGAGGATGCTCCACATCAGCCTGACTTTAATGCAGGATATACAGATTCCAGGATCATTAATACAGAAACCTGATGCCAACAATAGAGACTGCATGAAAAATAAAACTGTATTGGAACTACAGACAATGACTTGGATTGAACAAACTAGTTTGCTTGCAGCCTAGAATTGGTCTTATGCCAGGAAACTTCAGGGGTAGGGTCTCCTTGTATTTAGGCCAAGACTTGTTCTTTCCATGTTGCCATATTTTGGTGGGCCTATGCAAACAATATTTGCCACTCTAACACTGTTTTTACTGTGTTCTTTTGACTCTAAACCTTAAAAAAACACTTCAAATTTTGATGTTAACTTAAACTAATATGCACGTGCATGAAAATGTAAAAAAAGATACTATGCCTTCAATGTTTCAGGAGTCACATAAATTTCATGGCCTTATATTGCTTTGTGTACTGCTAAGAAAAGTTATAATGTACTACAATCTGGGGACTTGTGCACAAAGTAATTGTACATGGGTTCTGTTTTATTTTTCTTAGTGTTCTTTGATTGCAAGTTCAAAATTTAGGCGTCAGCAAGGGGATTTCTTCTGAGAACTCTGTTTATGGGTCTTGTCCTTCCACTGTAACATTACCTTGTCCTCTTTCTTTGCATCACTGTTCTCATAATTAAAAATAAAAAAATTAAAAAAAGTAGTTTCAGCCATAGTGCTGCTTCGAGCTAAAAAGGACACTGGAGAGATGCAGTTCTGGAAGCAAATATCAATTCAGGAAACAATCCACACACACTACAGAGGTAACATGGATTCAGGAGTTTCAACACATAAGCCTTTTTAAGAAAGAGGCAGCTCAGTGGGGAAGTATGAAAATGCAAGAGAGCATTTTCCTGAAACTCGTGGTATTATTAGGAAGAATCAGAC
The DNA here is from genome assembly GCA_004027635.1 of Crocidura indochinensis. Lineage (NCBI taxonomy): Eukaryota > Metazoa > Chordata > Mammalia > Eulipotyphla > Soricidae > Crocidura > Crocidura indochinensis. The sequence goes on along the minus strand of PVKC010007893.1, from coordinate 20,905 downwards.
CACACTCAGAGGTGGAGATTAAGTGGTCTAAACACTAATCCAAGGTACTGCATTAAAAGAAGTTTCCAACCAATGAGTAACAGTTGAGTGGGATGGCATCTGATTAATCCCACAATTCTGATTCTGGTGACCTTCAACACCACTGAACCACAGCACTACCTCATTCATGGAACCAGAGGTCTCAACTACTGGACCCTTACAGCCTGGAGAGTATGATTGGGAGTGGCCCTAGAGTCCTAAATGTCCTCTATTCTGACTCCTTCCATACAGCAATATTTTGGTACTCTTTGCAAAGAAAGAGATGGGAGCTTTCAGGTAACGGCTCAGTCTATCTGATGCTCTCTGTTGTAGGCAATCAGTTAAAGGAATGTATGGGTTTCTAAAGGACCAGCTATCAGTACTGTGGAAGTTGTCTCTTTATGAGTAGGATATACATAAAGCCTGAGACCACCACGCATACCCAAGTCTTAGGAATGCACATCTTGGCCCCTTAACACCAACATTACGAATGTCCATATCAAAGATTCAGTGGTATTCTTTGCCCTCTGGACTCACATATTTGGCCTCCTTGACTTCCAAATAACTTGACCTTCAAAGATTTTTCTTTGCTGAATAGAAAAATTCATATTCTGGGTTGTTTTATAATTTACCTTCAACAATTTGAAAATAAATTTAAGCCCTGTGTTTTGTGCACTAAATGGAACCCCTATGGTTTTGAAAAGTAGATTATTAATGCATTTACATATTCATGAATTCCATAAAAATTTGAATGCTCATTTTTATTCTGGATGGAAATTTCAAATGCTTATAAAAGATAACATGAGTTTTAGAAAGTATCATAAATTTATTTACACAGAGGAGGTGATGGACTGAAGATGAGACTCACAGTTAGAAGTTTGATTCATGGGAATTATAACTGGGTATTTCTTGGCATTATAATAACTTAGAAGACTTCAACCAGGAAAGTGACAAATTTAATTGAAAGGTGAAAAGAAAAAGAATATGAACCAAATGCACTTAGAGTTAGCTAAACTGAGAGAGGGTAGCCCTGCTGAATGGTTGGGTGGGCTTTTACATGATCTGTTGTTCTCTGTTGTTAGGTGTTCTAGTTTTCTCAACCACAACATCACTTTCTAGAAAGAATAGCCTAGACTTGGAAGTCTCAGTTGCTCAGGATACACTAATTTGTGAGACTTCTGTCTTATTTTCTTTGTTAATCAAATTCCACACCCCAGGACACATAGTTTCCAGGCAGTTTTCCTGTCAGAATTCTGCATGGGCCATGATGAGCTTCCCCACACCTCTTGTGTGACTCGACTGCCCTTGATGACAGGGTCATTGTTATCACAAAACCAAATAAACTGAGTCTAAGTGGGAAGTGAGTACTAATTATGGCACTTCTCAGAAAGAAAAGGGGAATCCCAAAATATGACAGGGTATCTCACTTACCTGCACAGTAACTTGTGCAAAAAAAAATATTAACAAATGATAAAAGTTTTTAAGAAAACAACTAAACAAAACTCTATTCACTAATTCACTTTTCATACACAGGACACAATTTCAGAAGATTAATTTTGCTTCAAAAATAATAAATTGTGGAAATCCCTGCATGCTTTCCTTAAAGACTTTAGCTAGAAAAACAAAATTGTTCCAGACTTTAGTGTTCATGAGCCCTGCCCTGTAATCTGTAATAATTCAAAATCTTTAGTTCACCTCCAAACAATTTCAAATGGTCCAAAATGCTTACCAGGAGAAACAAATTAGAATGGAGAGTATATTCACTGAAGAATAAGTCTCAGGGAAAAGGGCAATGCCTTAGCAGCCTTAGAACAGAAGTATTGAAAAGTATTCTTAGAACAAAACTGCAGAGTTTATCTACAGAACTGAGCTTTCAGGGAGGTGGATGGGAGGATTGTTGGGACATTGTGGTTGAATGTGGGTGCTTTGATGGCAGTTGTGAATTGAAGCATTGTATAAATGAAACTGTATTAACAATATTGTAAATCATAGTACCTCAATAAAATTCGGAGGGAAATTCAATCATGTAAGTAACATAACATACTTATAAATAATAAAACTATATATTTAATTACCAATAACTATTATTTATTATTATAGTTGCTATTGGAATGAACTCCTAGGTATAGTCAGGAGGTTTGAGAGGTATACCAGTGATACACAGTCAACCATGCAATGCAAGATTCAATACGAGGGCAAAAGAATGTGATGTGGAGTCAAAGGGTGCTGCAGTGCTGGGGATATCTGGACAACTCTGGTAGTTGGCACATGCAGCTTATACTTAGTAGTGCTCAGGGACCTCTATGCTGCAAACAGCAATGACCCGGGAATCATGTGGTGTTGGTAGTTAAGCCTTGGTTGGGGTTCAAGATAACTACTGTATTATCTCCTGACCCCTGTTATTATTTTATTCCCATTATATTTTGTATTCTAAAATTTGAAGTTATCTCTTATATTTATATTTATTTCTTGTCTCTACTTGGTTTCACTAGTCATCATGGCAAATATTCAATATAGTTTTATTGATTTGTTTCACAATAATACTTTATTGTGTCCTATGGTAAGCATTTGATTTGCTTCCAATTTTGTTGAGCACCTTCATTTCTATAACCTAATTGAGTTCCTAAGTTCCTAAAATAGATTTCTTTGATTCTGAACGTCTTATTTTTTTTAACACATGAATGTCTGTTTCTTAGTGAAGGTAATGTATGCTATATTGACCTTAAGAAGAATGCAGTTAAGGGTCAAAGCAATGTATTTCCTTTAGTTCAAATTACTGAACTTGATTTGACCAGATCTTTGGAATAATTGTGCAAAGAAAAGAATAAGTAAACCTAGGGGCCGGAGAGATAGCATAGAGGTAGGGCATTTGCCGTGTATGCAGAAGGATGGCAGTTCATATTCCGGAACCCTATGTTGTCCCCCGAGCCTGCCAGGAATGATTTCTGAGCATAGAGCCAGGAGTAACCCCTGAGCACTGCTGGTTGTGACAAAATAAATAAATAAACAAACAAACCTGTAATCTTACAAACTTGGAGAAGAGCTTAGAAAGTTATGCCTAATTATATCAAAAGAAGAAATGGAAAATGAAAGTTTGAAAACACCCTCCAAAAAGGATAACTTAAAGTTGGGAGTTAGTTCAGGGGTAAGGAGGTATACAAGAGACTCTGTTTAGATCTCAAGCTCCACATACCCCAAGCATCACAAGGTGAAATGTGAAGGCTCCTATCTGCACAAGGCAGATCGATGATGGAAAATAGAAAATAAGATGGCAGACAGATAATTATGTATGTTATATGAAGAGGGCAAACAAGGTTAATATACTACCTGGTGGCAGTGAGGCTCCAAGCCAGGCAGAGAAGTTTAATAAAATGTAGAGCAATGAATCCTGTGACAGGCTACATGCTTTTCCTTTATTACGAATCAGGGTTAGCGAGCACAGGCCAATCCCAAGTGACCACTGAGCAGACTCTACCTCACAATACTTCATTATAATAGTTTTAACAACATATCAATAGAATGCCCACTGGTTCCACGGCAGTTTTACAGCCAGGACATCAGACCCCAAGGTATGCTCATACATTTGGCAAAGAGAGTGGAAGGGAAAAGGCAGTGAAGTAGAAGGAAAAGTGGAAGGAAAGGCAGGATGAGTGAAACAATGAAAAAGATATAGCGGGCTGAATGGGCAGCATGGAATCAAGGCTCATGACTTGTATTTGGATATTCCAGTTTGATTCTCAGCACCACATGGTCCCCTGCTGCAGCCCTTGAAGGACCTCAAGCATCTCTGAGGTAGCCGTGTAGACTCCTGAGTGTTGCTGGAGAGTCCAGGTTGTCCCAAACACTGTAGGACACAAGTGGCACCACATCTTCAGAACTTTACATTGACATTGAGCCACCAGCATGTCTGGCCAAAGATCACTAGGAGGGAAACTCCAGACTTCCTCACAGCATTGGGTACCCTCCATCAAAAAGAGGCAATAATAAAGACCGTGGTGGTATGTCTTTTTGGCCCCCACTGCCTGTACCTGTGAGAGTATCGCTGCTATTTTTCCTTTGCTTCAATATAATAAACATTCTCTTGAACCTGACCTGAGTGTTTGCCCTGAAACGAGTGTTTGCATTTTTTCTTTCTAAATAAACACTCAGTCCATTATGCTCCTCACAAATATTATTTATGAGAAAAGCACAAAATCAAGTGCAGGATTGAGTGTGCTGTATAAACTTAAACAGACTTGCACCCTGGACCTTCACATTTAGCTGCCTGCCATGTGAGCAAAGTATCACGGGGCTCTCTGAGCACTGCTTGGGAGGCCCACCAAAAACAAAAACAAAAACAAAAACCTCAAACACCCCCTCCTCCAACCAGGATGGCTTCAGGACAAGATCCAATGCTACACAGTGGTGCCATAGCCTATTAGACCTATCTTTCTCCCTGCTGGTCCAGACCTTGTGCATGTACTGATGATCCCTCATGCTTCAAGATGGAAGAACCAAGATTCGCAGTCTCTGGCTTACCAAGCCTAATAGGATTCCTACTAACACCAACTAGAAACAGTAAAGAAACACTATACATTGCTTGTACTAATAAATGAAGTAAAAACTTAGGAAAAGCCCCCAACACACTAGTAGTTTTCATTCTCCCAAAAGAAGAATTCAGAATTATTTGGAGCCTGAGATCTAGTACTGAAGGAAGAAATTTACTTACACTAACTTGGATTCAAAGTCTGGCATCCTATATCATCCCCCAAGTTTGCCAGGAGTGATCCCTGAGCATAGAATCAGGAGTAAATCCAAAGCACTCCAGGCAAACTAGATTGCCCAATCCAAGTCGTTGTCTGTAGTGCCAACTCACTTTTATTTTCCACGCTGTCTCTGTTGCTGGTATCATGTTTCTGTGTTAAAGATCCTGGAATCTACATATCCTATATTGCAGTTAGGATGGTGCAGAGCGTCATTTCACCTTACAATTAAAGGGCAATGCAGAAAGCCCTGTCCAGTATGCAGGTCGTTGATGTTCTTAAGTCTTCTCAGCGTTAAGGAAGTCTCTTGTGAGTAGATCGATGTCAGAGCAGCGGTAGGGTCTTCCCTGATAGAAGATTGCTTCCAGGTGTTGTTGTAAAGAACCTTGGATGTTTCCTAGAGAGCTTCCCTGGTTCAGGGGTGAATGGAGAATGCCCATTTTACTGAGGTCTGTGCCAGATCATTATGCCAATGTTCAGGGTGTAAGGTCCCATTGCACTACAAGATTTGGGTGTTCTAATCTCTATTAGATAAGAATTTATTTGTGTGTAGGTATTTCCCATTTTGATATGCCTATGCAAACAAGGAACAATGCCACATGGGTTTATAGGCCCATATGGGGGATGCAAAAACATGTATAAAACTCCCCATGACATGGTTAAACATAAGAATTCAACTGAGGGATTCTTTCACCGAATAATTCTTGTTGAAAAGTTCACAAAGAGAAGAATAGCTAAAAAGTGGGGAAAATCTTCACTATTTAGGAAAATATTTAGTAAGAGTTAGCTGTCAAAGAAAAAAGATGTAAAATATTCAAAGCCATAAGTGTACTGAACTTACGATGGAAAGAAATGAAGTGTCAGGATAGACCAGAAAATTGAACCAAATAGTCTGCAGCTTACAAGATATATATCAGGACCATCATGCTAAACAGACTTAAGATAAAAGGCTAGAAAGCTGTCAGATAGTCAACTGACAATTAAAAAATGCTAAAACGGTCAGTTTACAACAGATGAAACAGATTTCAAACCAAAATTTTTTGAAAGGTAGTGATGGTCAAAAGAAACATATATCAATAGGACAATTAACATAAATGCACTAAATGAGGGAACTTCAGACGCACTGAGGGAGAAAGGAAGAGAGTCAGGAATAATAGGAATTTACAGTAGAATAAGGCAAGTAAAAATTTAGGGGGGAATTTTGGTCATACTTGAAGATGATCACAGATAGCTCCTGGCTCTGCACTCAGGAATCACTCCCAGTGGGCTGAGAGAACCATATGAGATGTTAGGGATTGAACCTGGGTTGGCTTCATGCAAGGCAAACACCTTACCCATTGTGATAGCACTCTGACTCTAAATTATTTTAATTTTTTTTGCTCAGGGGTTACTTCTGGCTATGCGCTCAGAAGTCGCTCCTGGCAGGCATGGGGGACCATATGGGAACCAGGGGATCGAACCGTGGTCCGTCCTAGGCTAGCGCAGGCAAGGTAGCAGGCACCTTATCTCCTGCGCCACCTCCCGGCTCCAAATTATTTTAATTTTATTTTATTTCCAGCATGCAATCTTGAAGGGCACATTTTAAGTTTTATTACTGAAGTTTGCATAGCTCATTTTCAGTTTTGTTTACTCTGTGGTTTGCGTAGTGAGCTATACACTCATTTACATTACTGTTCCTTCTGCTGTTGTCTATCTCTTCTCTATATTTCTTTTCTTTTTTTATCTTTCTCCTCCCTCTAATCTATAGACAGTAGTAACCTAGATAATTCACCTTTCAGGCATTGTATTCTCTCATTCAGTTGCTCTATATACCACATATAAGCAATATGATTCTTTATCATTCCTTTATTTGGTTTACTTAATTTGATGTATCTTCCAATTCCATCCAAATTTCATTGAATTTCATGATCTGATCATTACTTACAGATTCTAGTACTTTATTATACATGTATTCCAGATTTTTATGATTTCTCATTAGACATCTACCATATTTTCCGGCATATAAGAAGACTTTTGAAACTAAAAAAAGTCAACCGAAAATCAGAGGTCATCTCATACGCTGAGTATATTTCAAAAAACGTTTCTATATGCCGCTAAATGAAAATCGTCTGGATATTCCCACAAAATGAATTTTCCAACTCTATCCTGCACCAATGACTGCAAGGCTACTCAGACCACATCTCTGACTCAGCCAATCCAAGATGGCTTTTGATGCATGAAAATTAGACAATGTTCTATACCTGAATTGACATCGTAAAAAGCCTGCTCAGATTGGTCAAAGTCAGGGAGGAAATATTACAGTATAACCTTTGAACCTTTGCTTGTTGTTATTGCTCACTGTGACACATACAGTTGCAGCACAGGAATGTTCTGTCTTATACAGCGAATATAGGCCTAAACCTATGTTTTAATTGTAAAATTAGGGGGTCGTCTTATACACCCAGTGGTCTATTACACTAGAAAATATGGTAGATTGAAGAAAAAAGTTATGTTCTTGTATTTAAACAATGATGCAGAATGCAAATAAGAAAAATCACCCCATTTATAACTATATTAAAAACTCAAATATCTAGGACTCAATCTAAAAATTAGATGAATTACCTATTTTATGAAAATTATAATTCAGGCATCGAATAAATAAAGGAAGACACAAAGAAACAGAATCAATTCTTTTTCATCAATTGAAAGTGTCAATATCATCACTCCATATTACCCAAAGTGGCTTACAGATAAAGGACATAAATAACTTCTAAAATTTGCAAAATTCTAAAATTCCCCAATAGCAGCAAAATTTTGATGCCTCTAAAAGAATAGGAAACATTAGATTCCTGGACATTAATATTTATTTCAAGCCAATAATAAAAAAATGTTCCTGACTCTGGAAGAAAAGGCAATTCTCTTTGTCCCTTACAACTTTTCTGAGTCTAAAGTTTGTGTCATCTGGTATTAGTATGGCCACTCCAGCTTTTATAAGGGTGTGTTTTGCTTGGATGATTTTCCTCTAGTCTTTGATTTTGAGTCTTCATTTGTTCTGACTATTAAGGTGTGTTTCTTGTAGTCAGCAGAATGTTAGATTCAGTTATTTTTATTCATTTAACCACTCTGTGTCTCTTAAATGTTGTGTTTAGTCCATTGACATTGAGAGAGACAATGGTCAGGGAATTTAGTGCCATCTCTGTGTAGAAGTTTGGTGTGTCTGTCGGTCAGTCTTGTCTTTTTTGTGTGTGTGTGTGGTTTTTGGGTCACACCCGGCAGTTCTCAGGGGTTACTCCTGACTCCATGCTCAGAAATTGCTCCTGGCAGGCACGGGGGACCATATGGGGCACCGGGATTTAAACCGATGACCTTTTTGCATGAAAGGCAAACACCTTACCTCCATGCTATCTCCCGGGCCCCAAGGGTCAGTCTTTTCTTAAAGCAGACCTTTCAGTTTTTCTTTTAAGGCTGATTTTGAATCTATAAAGTTTCTGTGCTGTTTTTATCCATGAAGCTATGTGTACTTCCTTCAAACCTGAAAATGAGTCTGGCTGGGTACAGTATTCTAGGCTAAGCTTTCACCTCGTTGAGTTTTGTCACTATGTCCCACCACTGCCTTCTGGCCTTGAGGGTTTCTTGTGACATTTTTGCTGTAAATCTTAAGAATGCTCCCTTGAATGTAAGTTCCCTTTTATAAATTGCTGCTTTCAGTATTCTATTGCTTTCTATGGGATTCGTCATTGTGACTAGGATGTGTCCTGGGGAGCTTTTCCTTGGGTCTCTTTTAGCTGGTACTCTTCAGGCGTGCAGTATTTGTTTGCATGTGGTTTTTGGCTCTGGTAATTTCTCTATACTTATGTCCTTGATTGTTGATTCTTCCTGGGAATTTTCCTCCTGGTCTCTAGGACTCCAGTGATCCTTGAGGTTTTTTTTTTTTATTTTTTTATTACTATATTTATAAAATTTGGTTACAAACATGATTGTATTTGGGTTTCAGACATATAAAGAACACCTCCCTTCACCAGTGTAACATTCCCATCACCAATACCTGAAATCTCCCACCTCACAACCCCCTGCCTGTATTTGAGACAGGCTTTCTACTTCCCTAATTATTCACATTGTTATGTTAGTTGTCAGTGTAGTTATTTCTCTAACTGCAGTTACCACTCTGTGGTGAGCTTCGTTTCATGAGTTGGACCTTCCAGCCCTCATCTCTATTGTCTCTGGACCTATTAAAGTAATGTATTTGATTTTTCTTAAAGCCCAAAGATAAGTAAGACTATTCTGTATCTATCTCTATCCCTCTGACTATTTCACTCAACATAATAGATTCCATTGTACATCCACATATAGGAAAATTTCATAACTTTTCTCTCCTGATGGCTGTTTAAGATTCCATTGTATACCATAGTTTCTTTAACCATTCATCTGTTGAAGGGCATTTGGTTGTTTCCCAATTCTGGCTATTGTAAATTATGCTGCAATAAATATAGGTGTGAGGAAAGAATTTTTGTATTGCATTTTTGTGTCTCTAGGATATATCTTTAGGAGTGGTATAGCTGGATCATATGGGAGCTCAACTTCGAGTTTTGTGAGGAATCTCCATACTGTTTTCCATAAAGGCTGGACAAGACGGCATTCCCACCAGCAGTGAATAAGAGTTCCTTTCTCTCCACATCCTCTCCAGCACTGATTGCTCTTGTTCTTTGTAATATGTGCCAGTTCTTGTGTGAGATGATACCTCATTATTGTTTTGTTTAGCATCTCCCTGATGATTCAGTGATGTGGAGCATTTTTTCATGTGTCTTTTGTCCATTTGTATTTCTTCTTTGATGAAGTGTCTGTTCATTTCTTCTCCCCATTTTTGATGGATTAAGTGTTTATTTTTTTTGTAAAATTTTGTCAATGCCTTGTATATTTTGGAGATTAGCCCCTAACTGATGGGTATTAGGTGAATAGTTTCTCCCATTCAATGGGTAGCTCTAGTATTCTAGGCATTATTTCCTTTGAGGTGCAGAAGTTTCTCAGCTTAATATATTCCCATCTGTTCATCTCTGCTTCCACTTGCTTGGAGGGTGATGTTTCCTCCTTGAAGATGTTTTTAGTTTCAATGTCATGGAGTCTTTTACCTACGTGTTGTTCTATATACCTTATGGTTTCAGGTCTGATATCAAGGTCTTTAATCTTTAAAATTTAGATTTTACTTTCGTATGACTCCAACGATTCTTATGCTGTTTCTGTTGAGCTTATCAAAGACTTTTGTTTTCATCTTTTCACATTCTTTGAGTAATTTTCCCATTATCTGATCATTTGCTTTAAGTTTTTTTCTAATCTTTTCTGCTGTATGGAGTTGTTATGAATCTCATCTTTTAGCTCACTGATTCTATTCTCAGCTGCTGTTACCCTGTTGGAGAGGCTTTCTATTGAGGTCTTTAATTTGTCTACTGAGTTTTTAAGACCTGTTCTTTCAGCTTGGAGTTTTATGATTTCTATCTTCATATAGTTGGTTGATCGTTTTTGGGTCATCAAAGTTGCCATCTTCATTCTCTATTCCTGGTATTGGCCTGCATTATTTTCCTATTGTCACGTTTGTATTGCGATTTTTTCTGTGTGTTGTGGTGGTATTCATCTTCTAGAAGATGTGCATGGCCACGAAGCAGAGTAGCTGTGCTCCCTTGGCTCCACCCTTTGTGGGCAGGACAGCTCACCTCTGAAGAAGACGAACTCTCAGGTAATAATGGTGAAGAGGATCAAAATTCCTGGTTGTAGGAGAGCAAAGAGAAGGCCCAAGATATCTATCTGCCTTGCTTCTGACACACAGCAGAAATCAGCTAGCTCCACTGTCTGTAGGTGGAACGGCTCACCACTCATAAAGCCAATTCTCAGATCAATGGAATAAAATTGAGTGTCTATACATAAATTCTCTAATTATGGACAGAAAAATTATGATAAAAGGGATCACACATGAAGTTGAAAGAGGAGAACTTTAATAAACAGTACTGGAAACATTGGTTAACCACATGTAAAAAGAAATAAAAAGAAAATAACTTAAACTTCTAACTCACACTATTCACAGATTTCATCCAAAACAAATTACAGACAGCAGTATCAAACCTTTCTCCATAAAATACCTCAAGGAAAACATAGGCAGAACTCTCCAATATCTTGATCTGAGAGGAAACTTTAATAATGTAACCTCACTGGCAAATAAAACCCAAGCAGAAACAAACAAATATGAGTATATAAAACAAAAAGCTTCTGCACCATGAAAAAAATGAGGACTAAAATAACAGAACGCCATATGCAACACAAAAGGGATCATATCTAAGTAATATAAAACATTCTCAAAGCACAATCAAAGCAAACAAACCGATTAAAATTGGGAGAAGAGATAAGCAGACAATTCCTCAAGTTTCTTCTGGACATAAAGATGGCCAACTGGCATAAGAAAATAGTTCAGGGCCGGAGAGATAGCACTGATGTAGGGTGTTTACCTTAGACACAGAAGGGCAGTGATTTGAATCCTGGCATTCCATATGGTCCCTGATCCTGCGGGGGTGATTCCTGAGTGTAGTGCCAGGAGTAACCCCTGAGCGCTGTCAGGCGTGACCCAAAAACGAAAAAAAAAAAAAGAAAGAAAGAAAGAAAGAAGAAAGAAAGAAAGAAAGAAGGAAGGAAGAAAGAAAGAAAGAAAGAAAGAAAGAAAGAAAGAAAGGAAGGAAAAAAGAAAGAAAAAGAAAATTGTTCATCATCTCTATCAGGAATATGCAAATCAAAATGACAGTAAGACATTGCCTCATATCAGTGAGCAAGGTCTATAAGATAAATATAAAAAGGAAATTCTCATTCACAATTGGCTGAATTGTAACATGGCTCAGCTTCTCTAGAAATTGGTTTGGTGACTCCTCAAAATATTGCCAATAGATCTTCCAGGTGACCCTGCTACTCCATTCCTTGAACTCTACACCAAAAACACATAAACATTAATTCAAAGGACATGTCCACCTAGTTCATCTCACTACTGTTTATAAAAATAGAGGTCTGTAAACAACCCAAGAGACCAGTAACAGATGAATGTATAAGAAACTGTGGTATATCTGTATGATGGAATACTCATATCTTATGAGAAATGATATATTTTGGAAGATGCAGTAAATTGAATGGAATTGAAGGGTGTCATGCTAAGTAAAGTAAGTTGAAAAATGAAAGATAAACACTAGAAGATGTGGGTCCTATGTGGACTATAAATAAGTAAAGGTATTAGATAATTCCTAATGGAAATAAACCTTAAAATATGCTGAATAAAACTGTATAAAATAAAAATAAAAATATGCTGAATAAAACTGTGTGACGTGAACTTGGGATGACTGTGGAGGAACTGGTATACTGATCTGCAGATATAAAATGACTTTAAGATAATTGTAACTATTATACCTCAAAAAATCAACAAAAGGACAGTCATCATTTGAGTGTTTTTTCTGTTGGAGGTTTTGAGGTTTACATATCACAGTTATGTACTATTAGATACTAAGCAAACTAAGGAATAAAAGAGGATGACAAATAATATCCCTACATGTACCTTTGTATCAATAAAAGCTGAGGACAGAGAATCATTTATTTGTATAAGAAAATGTCTTTCTTTTGGGGCCCAGGAGATAGCATGGAGGTAAGGCGTTTGCCTTTCATGCAAAAGGTCATCAGTTCGAATCCCGGTGCCCCATATGGTCCCCCGTGCCTGCCAGGAGCAATTTCTGAGCGTGGAGCCAGGAGTAAACCCTGAGCACTGCCGGGTGTGACCCAAAAACCAAAAAAAAAAAAAAAAAAAAAAAGAAAAAAGAAAAAGAAAATGTCTTTCGGGCCCAGAGAAATAACTCAGCAGCGTTTGCCTTGCAAATAGTCGATCCAGGACCTAATGTGGTTGGTTCGAATCCCAGTGTCCCATATGGTCCCCCATGCCTGCCAGGAGCTATTTCTGAGCAGATAGCCAGGAGTAACCCCTGACCACAGTCGGGTATAGCCCAAAAATTAAAAAAAAAAAAGAATAAAAAAAAAGAAAAAGAAAATGTCTTTCTAAAGCCATCCCTTGCATGTTCAAGGCCCTGGGAAATAATCATTTATGTAAGTTTTCTATATATTTAAAGTAAGTTTATCATAAAACTCTAGGTCCACATAAGGTGCTTTCTTGCACATACAGAAGTAATGAAGAAGACATACATCAATGGTCATGGGCTGATTATTACATTGTGTTTTTTTCTTATTGCCCAACACCATCTCTTCTTGTCCAGGCACAGGAACTTCATATGTATCCACATTGTTGTCAGATGTACCATTCTTGCCTAACTCAGAATCTTTATTGATCAGGAAATGAGCAACAGCATTATAAATCAGAATGCTATGGCTTTATTCAACTTGCACGTATTGCAATTATACAGTCATCTTACTTCTGCAGCTCTCTCATTTCTCAGTAAATGCTAGTTTACATCTTTACATCTGATAGGAGAGCACCTAGTCTTGCCTGTGAATACCAGCATTCAATGGCCCTATTAGATCATCACCATGCTTCATCAATGACACCTCCATAAGCAATTCATTTCCAGGGTGTGCAGGAAATGTGAACAATCATTCATGTCCCAGCTATGCTCAATACACTGTTAATTTTATAGCAAAAAAGAATCGCTTGGCACTCAACTGCATCTAGAATCCCTTCTTGTTGGGACTACTACATGTTAGAGTACAGGTGAACAGGTTGAAAACGGGCATGTGTGAGGTGCTGTAAGGATTAGGAAAACACGACAGATATTCAAGAAAAAAGCATGGGCTCAGGAGACTCACAACTTTGTGAACTGAGACTTTTGCATACAGTATTTTTTTGTTCAGGGCCAGATACCTATCTAATGCTAAGCAAGCCTAAATAGGTGTTTACATTTCAAAAAGGGTACAGAGGAGGAAGCTAAAGTAAAATCTCTGTGAATTATCTTCCTCTGGAGAGGTGGCAAGACAAAAGAGTGAATACGTGGCCGGGTGGTGGCGCTGGAGGTAAGGTGTCTGCCTTGCCTGCGCTAGCCTAGGAAGGACCGCGGTTCGATCCCCCGGTTCCCATATGGTCCCCCAAGCCAGGAGCGACTTCTGAGCGCATAGCCAGACGTAACCCCTGAGCGTCACCGGGTGTGGCCCAAAAACCAAAAACCAAAACAAAACAAAAACAAAGAGTGGGGGGCCGGGCGGTGGCGCTGGAGATGTTGCCTGCGCTAACCTAGGACAGATGGCGGTTTGATCCCCGGGTTCCCCATATGGTCCCCCGTGCCTGCCAGGAGCGACTTCTGAGCGAATAGCCAGGAGTAACCCCTGAGCGTCACCGGGTGTGGCCCAAAAACCAAAAAAAAAAAAAAAAAAAAAAAGGATTCTAAAAACAAAGAGTGAATACAGGACCACTACCTTACAGGACATTTCCTGGGAGTGACTGTCTTCCTGGTTCCAGTAATTTAGAAATAACAGTCCTTAGATTACCTTTTTCTGCCTCTCCTCAGACTGTTAACTCCCTATCTAAACTTGTTTATTTCTGGATTATTCATATCTGATAACTGCAGTGCTTGAATGCCATTTCTTCTCTGAGGAAAGTACATTATATTCCACACACCATCAGTTATTACTGGAGGTGGATGAAAGAGCAGTTTCTTTTGCATAAAGATCTGATTTCTGGGTCAGGAAAAAACACATAAGGTACATGCTACTTAAATGTTCAATTGGACCCATAGAGACAAGGAGACACCAGAGAAAGATAATTAAAGAAAGGAGTTAATTAGAGCTCAGTGCTGAGGACTCCCAGGTCAAAGAAACACTGAGAGCCCTGGGCAATCTTTTAGCACACATTTTATACTCTTCTTACACAAAGGCAGGTGGGAGGGGAGAGACAAACCACAATCTTCCCTTATTGACAAAAGGCAGGAGATACAGAAAAGGTAAACAAGGTTAGAGTACCCAAGACATCCTATTGAGTTGGTTGCTTTTTTGTTTTGTTTTGTTTTTTGACATTGATATAATTTATGAGGTTGCTTCCCCTATTTTCATGATCTTGAGGGCTATTAGTCTTATGGGAGACCCTCTATTTTTCAGGGTAATTGCTTCTGGCGTGTTTCTCTAATTTTTCATTTACAACCCACCCAGGATTGTCCATTTGAGGTTAGTTTTTTGTTGCTCTCTCTATCTTGCCCCCACAAACCTTTTCACTGGGCTAAGTTATACTGTTCCGTAAGTAAAGTATGGCAATTAGGGTATCCTCAGAGCTTGTGATAAGCTGTCTGACTTAGGTTTGGGCAGCTTTAATTTTGGCCTCTAGCCAAGAGTTGTCTTGGTTCAAGGCTAAGTCCTATAATGGGGTAGGAGGGGCCATATTGTTTCACATTGGCTTTGCCCCGTGTTCTTCAGAGAACATTGCCAGGTGTCGCCCTGAGCATCACATCAGGGGCATCCCTGGAGGCCTGGGAATCGGACTGGAAATGCTATAGTGGACTCTGGCACCTCAGGGTCCTAACAGCATGGCACCCTTGGGCCCAGCATTGAATGCATACTGGCCAGCTGGTCAGGTACTTCTGTGAGAGGTCCTGGGAACCCAGAGTCCTACTTAGGAGAAACACGTCTCCCAACCTTCATCTCTGGTCCTCAGCCAGCAAGCATGTGAAAGGAGTATTCCCAGCCCAGTCAGTGCTCTCCATGATTCTGAATACCTCACAGGTGTTCACACGGAGCTGGCAAGAGAAGGGCCACCTTCCCGAGTTACAGGTGAAACAATAGATGCAGGTCAAAGAGCCTCGTCCCTCACAATGGGAGAGGTGAGGCAAGAATTTGTGGCTCACATCCTGGCTGATGAAGGAGGGAAGGAGTGAGGGCAGGAAGAGGCAGAGAAAAGTATGAGAAGAAAAGAGTGACTGGACTGTGGGCTTTGTCTTCCTTGTAACAGTCAGTGCTTTGAGGGTTGCCTCAGCTTTTCTCTTTCTGGGCTCCCGAAAGTCTGCTCTGAACAGCCCGAAAATGGTATTTGCATTTGAACAAAAAAGCTTGTCTTCTGGTGCACTGAAGCGCCCCTGACTTTTGTCCACTTCACCTTTCAGCTTACCAGAGAGTGTTACCAAATTTATAAGACACAATATTCCTCACATTGTTATTTATTTTTTTACCCAGCAGGTTTCTTGCTCAGAACCTTGAAGTAATCACAGGTTCCTAGGGGTTGTTAATGTTGTCATCCTTAAAAAGCTCAACGTTTTGTCCTGCGCTTTCATTTTATTAAAAGGCACACCACAAAGCAACCTGTCAGAAGTACAGAGGGAGGCTCACCTGAATTTAGAATAGATGCGAAGTTTCTGACCTTCAAGCCTGGAGTTGAATGAGAAAGCAATGGTTTCTGGGAGGCCTTCTGCAGCCTCTTCGGGGGAAAGTTACGGGAACCACAAGGTGCCAGGGATTGAATCAAGGACTCCTGATTTGATTCAAAGGATGTACTCTTGCCCTGAGTCATCTATGGCCTGTACTGTACTTCCTTTTGCAATGTAATATATTGCATGGATACAACTTTTTAAATGATTATCTATCTTAAAATGATATTTTGATTTTTTATATTCTCTTAGAAATATGGGGCCAGAGTGATCATTTAGGTAAGGTGCTTGCTTTGAGCCAGGAGTCAGACCTAAGCACTATTATGTGTGGACCAAAAACAAAACCAAAAATCCTTTAGGAGTTTTAGTATTGAGTTATTTTTGGGCGGGGGAGGGTCACACCTGTTGGTACTTGGGTTATTCCTGGCTCTGTTCTGGGGTCATTCCTGGAGGTGCTTGGGGGATCATATTGGATGCCAGATATCGAATTTGGGTCAGCCACATGCAAGACAAATGTCCTACTTGCTGTGTCTAATTCCAGCATTGCTGTTTTGTGTCAAATATCTACTGAGAAATTCTCGGTTGCTGAGAGCTGGGGAATCTCTGCATCTTCTCTAATTTTCTCTCTTGCTCTTCCATTCAGTGTTGTTTTATTTCTAATCTCATCTCTAGTTCCATTTCAAACTCTACTTTCCTCAACCTTCCACCTTAAAATTAACTGAAAGAGAAGCAGGGAAATAGGAACTCACAGCAAGTGCTTTATTGTTTGTGATTATTTTTCTATTTTACCGGCATTGGAACACTTATGCACACGGCACTTCTGAACATTAGAAAAGAACTTCTGTAGCCTAAGGTGCTGACCTCATTCACTTGCATGCCACAAAGCAAGAATGAAGACAGCATCTGCAGTGGTGGAGAAATTAGTTAGATCTGAATTGAAGTAGTACTAGCTGTGATCTTTAAGATCTTGTGAACTTAAAGAAGCATAAAGGGCCAGATTGATAGTGCAGATAATAGGACATTTGCCTCACACACAGTTTAACTGGGCTGGATCCCCAGCATTCTGTATAGTTCTCCAAGCATTGTTATAAGTGATCCCATGCTTAGTGAAATAAGTCAGAGGAGAGCGAGAGAGAGCAAGTGAGAGAGGGGTGGGGGAGAGAGACATATACACAGATAGTGTCACTCATCTATGGGCTTTAAGAAAAATAAAAGACATTATTGAAATAATTTCCAGAGATGAGGGCTGGAAGGAGTGGCTCATGATATGAAGTTCACCACAAAGAGTAGTGAGTGCAGTTAGAAAGAGAAATAACTACACTGACAACTATCATAACAAAGTCAATGAGTGAGGAAAGTAGAAGGCCTGTCTAGGGGGAAAGGGGTGGGGTCATTGGTGATTGGAATGTGGCACTGGTGAAGGGGGCTGTTCTTTTTATTACTGAAATCATGTTTGTAATTACAATGTTTAAATCAGGGCAGGTTCCTGTGAACTGATCTTCACTGTCTTTTAACTGCACCCTTTCTGTTCTTTATAATTAAAGTAAAACATTGCTCTTTTTTCCTCTTATTTCCCCCACATGACTGGCTTGCAACAGAAATTCTCCGCAGACTCCCTTTTCTGTTGATATTTTCTTTTCTTTGGTGACGCTCAGGGGTTACTTCTGGCTATGCACTCAGAAATCCATCCTGGCTTGGAGGACCATATGGGACACCGGGGCATTGAGCCATGGTCTGTCCTAGTCTAGCGCGTGCAGGAAAACGCCTTACAGCTTGCAGCACCACTCTGGCCCCTGGAATTTATTTGTCCAACTTAAATTAAGAAAACTAGACAGGTCTGCTTAACTTTAGCACCTTATCACTAGCTGACGTCTGGACTTCTCTCAGTACTCCTTGGGGCAGTGGTTATGTGCTCTGGACTGTTCCTTCAGCACCGAGACAATGCATGCAGTTTCTTTTCTCATGTCTTCTAATAAGTTTTGCCAGCTTTGTACTGTATTGTCTTTTCAAAGACATGTATGTAGAAAGTCTCTGTGTCCAGGTGAGAGCATCAATTTAGTCCACAACCCAAACAAATGTCTTGCTTTGGGTACAGGGCTACAGATTTGCTAGTAGCCCCCAAGGTTGAGTGAGTGGTCTCCTAAATTCAAATATTCTCATCTAGCACAGGGTCACTACATGTGGGGTATTTACCTGGGTCAAGATCTACATCAATGCTTAACAAGCAGGAGCCAAGAGGACAGAAGCTGTGAAGATGTGAGGAGTAACAATTGAGAGATGTTTCCGTTTGCAAACTAGGTCAACTCTGACCTGGCAGTCTTGGATAAGGGAGGGGCAGGGATGTTCAGAGCACTAAGTGGTGGCCTAAACCATCAGCTGTGGCTTGTGGCTATACCATCTAATGAAGCCATTGGTCTCAGAGGAAATTCAATAAATTGTCTTACTGCAACTGCAAGATATCCAGTGGTCACTATAATAGGCAGTAAAATTTTGCTAAATAGATGTTGACTGGGGAACTAGCAGTTCACTTGCTACATCTAATGAAGGTAATTCTTCAGTGGATCCAATGGGATGCCAGGTTAACATGTTCCAATAACTTAATTTCATAATTCAAAAAAATTTCTGCCAAATTTCTTGCTAATTTTGTTTTGGGTCAACACCCAGTAGTCCTCAGTCCTGGCTCTACCCAAGCAACACTCCTGGCAGAGCTCAGGCTATGGTTATGGGTGCTAGAGATTAATCCCAGATTGCTGTGTGCAAGGGAAGAGACCCATCTATTGTACTACTGCTCCAGCCTTTATCATTTGCTGTCAATTGTTTATTAGTGATAAAAATGTTGAGCAAATCTCCATGACTGCATAAAGAATGAATCCAAGGCTCTCTGAAAAGGGTGTGACTGCCACAGAGAAAGATGCTGTATTGATGAGGTTTCATTGTTTGAAACAAAATGCCACCTAATTCTCAGGTGAGAGTCTCTATAAAGAAATATGATTCTAAACTACCAGGTATCTATTGAGGACTTCACTAACCACCAGCAAATAAGCATTTCAGCCATCAGGAAAAAGGGTCTCCATCATTTAGTAAATAAGATGGCAAGGAAAAAACATTTTTCAGAACACTGAACAAATCCTGAAACATTTTATCCTTCTTTTAAAGTCCCCACTGCATTTAATTTTTTGGTCACACCTGGTAATGCTCAGGGGTTACTCCTGGCTATGCGCTCAGAAATCACTCCTGGCTTGAAGGACCATATGGGATGCTCAACTGCTTGATCCACCGCTCCGGTCCCTAAAGTCCCTACTGTATTCTAATCAGCCTCTTTTTCTTTTTTTTTTTTTTTTTGGGTCACACCTGGCAGCAGTCAGGGGTTACTCCTGACTCTATGCTCAGAAATCGCCCCTGGCAGGCACAGGGAACCATATGGGATGCCGGCATTTGAACCACTGTCCTTCTGCATGAAAGGCAAACACCTTACCTCCATGCTAACTCTCCGGCCCCAATAAGCCTAACTCTTAATGCTGATAAATGGCAGAAGCAAGAAGGGGGAAGAACCTCAGGTTCTTGCCTAAGAACCAAGGCCCTGACTATCCTGAGAGTCACTGTTATTTCATAAATAAGGGACAACATGGGGCTGGAGCAACAGCACAGTGGAAGGGTGCCTGCCTTGCATGTGGATAATATGGGTTCAATCTCTGGTATACTATATGGTCCCCCAGGCCAGACAGGAGTAATTTATGAGCACAGGTCCAGGAGAAAACCCTGAGCATCGGCAGGTGTTTCACAAAAAGAACAAAAAAAAAAAAAAAAAAAAAAGAGTAAAATTTGGGAGAACACAACCAACTCTGCAAGTTGAGGTGTTGCTCACAGCACAAGATAAAGGCACTGCAAAAACAAAAACCACCAAAAGCCAGGGGACTGTATAGTATCTAATACTTAAGAGCTTTGTAAACGGGAATCATTCTTAGAATGTAAAAATTATAAAGGAGAAAGCATCATGAAAATGTTGTAACGAAAGGGCAAGATACCATAATGGTTTACAGAATATCTCTCACAGATGGCTAAATAGTATTAGTATTCTAAAACTATAGAGATCATGCCATTCTGTCCTCCAATTTTTTTACTATAAACACTCTTCATATTTACAAACTAAGAATACCAGGTCTAACATATTCAAAACACACAAGTATGTTGCATTTAGAAATTAAAGAATAGAAATCAAATCTTATTTATTTTGATTTTGTTAAGTTCCTGTCAATTCTCCTAACTTATGAGAGACGAATAAGATACTTTCTAGATTTTCAATATGAAATCTTCATCAATACTAAAAGGCAGTGCTGAAATCAAACAATATACAAGCAAGGGGAAATACCTGTTTTTTTTTTTTTTTTTGGTAGTATTTCATTAAGTTCTCTGAATTACCAATGACTTGGATAAAGTTACTACATATCTAAAAGCATACTTCATCAAAATTGAATTATACAAGACTGAGACAAAACATTGAATGTATATGTGTGTATGTACAGACTACATGTGTAATAAGTGTGCAAGGCACTTGATAAGTTTAGTAAGGATGTAATTATTCAATTAAGAAGTGCAATGTAAAACTATTCTGCATCTATCTCTCTCCCTCTGACTTATTTCACTCAGCATAATAGACTCCATGTACATCCATTTATATGAAAATTTCATGACTTCATCTCTCCTGACAGCTGCATAATACTCCATTGTATATAAATACCACAGTTTCTTTAGCCACTCGTCTGATGAAGGGCATCTTGGCTGTTTCCAGAGCCTGGCTAT
>PVKC010007892.1:0-28916 GCA_004027635.1 Crocidura indochinensis | reverse complement strand
AGTCTCTGTCGACTGATTTTGTTCTGAGCTTTTATACCAGTCAAGGCTTTTTGTACCGAGCAGCACCAAAAATGGTAAGGATAAAAATATGTATATATTAAAATAGAACAAATAAATAAAACTGAGTTAAACAGAAAAGTTATTTGAATAAAACAAGAGGTGGAGGAGGCTACCTGTATGTATATTTAGGAATACGCAACTTAAGAAGCATTGTTATACAGGTATTGAACTTCCATAGGCAATATATGAGTCCAAATTAGGTCTTTTGCTGTATTCTTGTGGAGAGTAAAAGCCAAAGTACATTTCAATTCACAGGCCTTGAAATTGGATTTGAGTGATGCTTTGTTGCATTACGAGACCATATAGTGTCTTTGAACTGGGAGTTTCTCTGCGGTTGATTCCTGTATCCTGTAACAGTCCACGATTAGGTGAGGGTGGGAGGCCATTCAGCATGAGTCAGCAGGCTTACTGGTTTTAGTTCTTTGCTGAGGCATGAGAACCGGGATGCAGAGGGTGTCTTTAATGAGGAGCTTGAAGGTGGTCTGTTGGGGCAGGAGGTCAAACTTGGTGCCTACCTAGTTAGGAACTGAGGGTAAATAAGGTTAAATTACAGGAAAAAACGGATCAGGATTGGGAGAAGAGGGGATAGAAGAGGCATAGGAGCAAGGGAGAGGCAATATATGAAAGGGGCTATATACAATATATGTATATGAATTGTTTATGATTTCGGCTTGGAGTCAGTAAAGAGCATTTTAAGATAATGCTTAAAAAATGTACATGGGCGCACTTGCGCCCGCGCGGTTATGAAGATGACAATTAGTGAGAAAAGACACCTCGGCAGGGGGGTCCAGAGTGAATACAGGAGGAGTTACCCTCCAACCCCTCCCCCCAGAGCCCAGTTGCCAAACTTGGTCCTGAAGACCAGTTTAGCATGGGGGCTCTCGGCCTCCTGGACTATGTGAAGAGCCCAGATGGCCATTGGCCAGCTGTGTGCCTAGATTCCCAGTCATACCCGTAGGAAAGGAGCAGGAATCCTGGCATGTGGGGTGGTCTGGGCGAAGCTGCAGCCTCTCTCTCCTGATTGTTCTTGTTCTTTTTGATATGTGCCAGTCTTTGTGGCATGAGATGGTACCTTGTAGCTGTTTTGATTTGCATCTCCCTGATGATTAGTGCTGTGGAGCATTTTGTTGTTGTTGTTGTTGTTTGTTTTTGGGTCACACCTGGCAGTGCTCAGATGTTACTCCTGGCTCTATGCTCAGAAATCGCTCCTGGCAGGCTTAAGGGACCATATGGGATGCTGGGATTTGAACCACCGACCTTCTGCATGAAAGGCAAACGTCTGAACTTTATGCTATCTCTCCGGCCCCTCTGGAGCATTTTTTCATTTTTTTCATTTTTCTTTTGACCATTTGTATTTCTTCTTTGAGAAATTGTTCATTTCTTCTCCCAAATTTTTTTGATGGGGTTAAATTTTTTTCTTGTTAAGTCTTGTCAGTACCATATATGTCTTAGATATTAGCCCCTTTTCTGAAGGGTATTGGGTGAATAGTTTCTCCCATTCCGTGGGTGGCTTTATACTGAGTGAAATAAGTGAGAGGGAGAGAGTAGACACAGAATAGTCTCACTCATCTATGGGTTTTTAAGAAAAATAAAAAACATTGTTGTAATAATGCCCAGAGATAATAGAGATGAGGACTGGAGGACCGGCTCACAATACGAAGCTCACCACAAAGAGTGGTGTGTGCAGTTAGACAAATAACTACACTGACAACTATGATGACAGTATTAATAAGTGAGAGAAGTAGAATGCCTGTCTTGAATACAGGTGGGTTTGTGGGGACATTGGTGATAGGAATGTTGCACTGGTGAAGGTGGCGTTCTTTTTATGACTGAAACCCAACTACAATCATATTTGTAATCAAGGTGCTTAAATAAAGATAATATTTAAAAATTTTGAAAAATTTAAAAATAAAGGGAAAAAAAGATTTTGTGTGTTAGCTTCTTTGAGTTCATTACCTGAAAGAGTTGGGTACTAGAGAGCTTGGAGTCAGTATAATAACATGGAAATTTCCTGTAATGGAATATCAAAATCGGTCCTCTTCTTGCTACTAGTGAGCTTTGGAGATATATTTTATTCAGTGTACCAATTATTATAATTATACAATTATACAATCTCTGTGACATGCCTTCCTCTTTTACCCCCAACTGGAAATTAAATATAATACTGTTAAATGAATGGGTCTTCATTTGATTATGATTTATTTTTTTGAAATATATGTTTTGTAGAAACTCGAGGTTGTCTTAGCATAAAACCAGAAAAGACAATGAAAAGGAACTTAAATGTAGTTAATATTCTATTACATAAAATGTTGATGTGTAGTAACTGCCTGACCCAGGACTGAGAGAGACAGAAAGAATTAGAGAAGCTAAGTATCTTTTATTCCCCTGGATTCCTGAGGCCTGCTGCCACCACCTGGGGCATTCAGAGAGAGAGAGAGAGAGAGAGAGAGAGAGAGAGAGAGAGAGAGAGAGAGAGAGGAGAGAGAGAGGGGAGAGAGAGGAGAGAGAGAAGAGAGAGAGGAGAGAGAGAGGAGAGAGAGAGGAGAGAGAGGAGAGAGAGGAGAGAGAGAGGAGAGAGAGAGAGGAGAGAAGGGGGAGGGATGTGGGAGGAAGAGGGAGAGAAAGAGAGGCAGGAAGAAGCCTGGGTTCAATAAGGAAAGAGAAAAGAATAGATACAAAGCAGGCAGCATCTCGTTGATGCTTTATCTCTGCCTCCCCACAACCGCAGTCCCCCAGGACCAGCATGTGCTGTTCTGGTCTCTATCCTGGGCCCCCTTGTAGCTGTCCAAGTTTTTTCTTTTATACCCAGCATGACAAAGGGGTGTGTCCAAGGGGCATGTCTAGGAGGGTATATTCAGGTTCAACAGTCATTTCAGTGGAGCATGTCCAAGGATATCTGCCATACATCAACATTGCTATTCAATTTATTTGTGATAAAAATTACCTTTTAGGGGCCCGGGAGATAGCATGGAGGTAAGGCATTTGCCTTTCATGCAAAAGGTCATCGGTTCGAATCCCGGTGCCCCATATGGTCCCCTGTGCTTGCCAGGAGCAATTTCTGAGCATGGAGCCAGGAGTAACCCCTGAGCACTGCTGGGTGTGACCCCCCCAAAAAAAATTGCCTTTTAAAGATATAAAGTTCTGTTATATATAGTATGTTCCAAGTTATATACCATAATCAATACCTACATTCCTTCCTTCCTTCCTTCCTTCCTTCCTTCCTTCCTTCCTTCCTTCCTTCCTTCCTTCCTTCCTTCCTTCCTTCCTTCCTTCCTTCCTTCCTTCTATTTCTCTTTTGCTTTTGATATTGTGTAGGAGAAACTATTGACTAAAATATGGTTATAAGATTTACATCCCTGTTTACTTCTAAGATTTTGTTTGTTTGGGGACAGCACCTGTCAATGTTCAGAGGTTATTCCTAGCTGTATGTTTATGGATTACTTCTGGTGGCACACAGAGTACTATATAGGATATTGGGGATTGAACCCAGGTTGGCTGTGTACAATGAAAAAACCCCTACCTGCTGTACTCAGTCCCTATTTCTAAGTTTTAACTCTTACATTTATATCTTTAATCTGTATTAGTTAATTTTGTATATAGTAAACGAAGATTCAACTATACATTTTGCAAAATTGAGTTTAGGTGATATGGTTACAAAACCATATCATTTTGGTGCACCAATTTGCAACACCTCTACCACCATCAAAGTATCCTACAGCACTATCCTTATGTCATTTCTAGTCTGCTAGTTCCTTTATTAAACCTCCATCCCTCCTCCCATTGCTAAATAACCTAAGTTTTTAAAGGCCAAGGTTTTGTCTTTAGTTAATATTGTTTATTTCCTTCTTTTGTTTATCTATATACCACAGATGAGTGAGAGCATCAAACATTTGTCTTCATCACTCTGAATTACTTCACTTAACATGATATCCTATAATTCCATCCAAGTTGCAGCAAACTGCAAGATTTCATCTTTTCTTAAAGCTGTGTAACATTTCATTCTGCATATATACCACAGTTTCTTTTTTGTTTGCTTTTGTTTTTTGGCCACACCCGGTGACACTCAGGGGTTACTCCTGGCTACGCGCTCAGAAATCGCCCCAGGTTGGGGAACCATATGAGACACCAGGGGATCAAAACGCATTCCATCTTAGGCTAGTGCGCACAAAGCAGGCACCTTAGTGCTAGCGTCACCACTCCAGTCCCATACCAGAACTTCTTAATCCGTCAATCAACCAATCAATCAAGTTTATTTATTTATTTATTTTTTGGGGTCACACCCAGCAGTGCTCAGGGTTACTCCTGGCTCCATGCTCAGAAATTGCTCCTGGCAGGCACGGGGGAACATATGGGGCACCGGGATTCGAACCGATGACCTTTTGCATGAAAGGCAAACACCTTACCTCCATACTATCTCCCGGGGCCCCTCAAGTTTATTTTTAAAGTAAAATCAGATTTTATTCAGAGGTACTGAGGAAGGGGAGGGACAGAATAAGAGAGAGAGAGAGAGAGAGAGAGAGAGAGAGAGAGAGAAATGCAGAATGTACTCAGGAGAGAGGGACAGAATAAGAGAGAGAGAGAGAGAGAGAGAGAGAGAGAATAATGCAGAATGTGTTCAGGAGAGAGTGTAGGCTTCTCTTCAAGATGGAGAGAGCACTCATATACAATCTAATATGAAAATAGGAAAGTACACATCTCAAGAGGATAATATAGGAGGCATGGGCCCAGATACCATGTATCCAGGTAGCACATGTGTGCCAATAGTGGCATAATTTTTGTTGTGTAAGTCCTGCACCTCCTTCAAATTGATTTCTAGGTAATTTATGCTTTTAAACACTTAATCTTAAGTAGAGTTGCCTTTTTTTCTGTTATTTAGTTTATTTTAATAATTTTGATTCTGGGGTTGGGGATGTGACTTAGTAGTGGAGTACATGCCTTTCATTCATGCAGCCCTGGGTTCAATCCTGAATGCCACAGGCAGAATAGACCCAAAACAAAACTTGCAGTATTTTCATTCCTCTGGTACTTTGTGGAAAAGTAACTGTTAGCTAATAAAAAAGAGAAAGAGGATATCCTTTGGAATGTGAAATGTCACAGGGTCTGATCATAAAGATTGCCTATGTAGATGTTATTCTGGAGGGGCCGGAGAGATAGCATAGAGATAGGGAGTTTGCCTTTCATGCAAAAGGTCATTGGTTCAAATCCCGGCATCCCATATGGTCCCCCGAGCCTGACAGGAGTGACCCCTGAGAATTGCTGGCTGTGACCCAAAAACAAAAACAAAAAACAAAACAAAAAGATGTTATTCTGGGAACTTTGTTTCACTGTTTATTTTTTATTTTGACCAAAGTGGATTACAAATCTTTCACAATATTATTTTAGGTACATAGTGACATTGATTCAAGGGCATTCCCACCCTCCCTCCACCCCTTTTTCCAGCATGCATCCCATATCTCCCTCCTTTACCCCGGGTCTGCTAGTGTAAGTGGTCCCCTCTGTGTCTAGCTTGTTGCAGATTAGGTATCAATTCTGTTGTCACTGGCTTTGATTTTGATGTCTAAGTGTGATCATTTTTTAATTTCTATTTAATGTTCATAGGACTGTTTGATCTTGGTAACCTCCATTAATTCCCCCTCAATTTGTGAGGCGGACCAAATGTTTCAATTTATGTGGTTCTGTTTGAAGGAAAGAAGAAAAAAACATAATGGGGCAAAAAACAAACAAGCAAAAAATGGGAGGAGTTCTTCTAGAGGCTATAAGTATCAATTTAAGAGAAGAAAAAAAAAGGAAGAAAAACATAATAATACAAAAAATAAAATAAATCAAACAAAAGCACCACAGCAATAAACACAACAACCACACAATAACCACGGTCCTGAAATAAAAACAAAACAAGGCACACACACACAAAACAAACAACAACAATAACAAAACCAAAAAAATTAATTTCTCTCTCTCTCTCTCTTTTTTTTTTTTTTTGCATAGGTACAGTATATATTGGGGAAATTAGAAAGAGAATTCCCTTGGCCTAAGAGATACAGGGTTTCTCTACCCTTGAAATATTCTGTCATGGGAATAACTACAGGCTCCATACATGATCTTTTACTCTCCCCTAGGTCTTTTTGTGGTGTCTGGAAACTTTCAGCTCTGTCATGGATATTAAAATCAGCCCACTGTAGCTAGAGGTTTTGGTATTTGCATATGTCAAAAGGTGGAGCCTCATATTTTCTTGGTTCTTATTAGTGTTTTGTTCAACTCGATCTATGCTTTCTTTGAGTTCTGTGAACATCCTCCATATTTCTTCTCTAAACTCCATATCTGAGAGACTGACTAGTTGGTTGGCTGTCTTCTGGTCATCAGAGTTGCCATCTTCATTCTCTATGCCTGGTGCTGACCTGCGTTGTTTCCCCATTGTCACTCTTGTATTGTGGGTTTTTCTATGTATTGTGGTGGTCACTAATCATCAGGAAGATGCAAGTCAAAACAACTATGAGATACCACCTCACACCACAAAGATTGGCACACATCACAAAGAATGAGAACAAGCAGTGTTGGCGGGGATGTGGAGAGAAAGGAACTCTTATCCACTGATGGTGGGAATGCTGTCTAGTGCAACCTTTCTGGAAAGCGATAAGGAGATTCCTCCAAAAACTGAAAATTGAGTTCCCATATGATCCAGTTATACCACTCCTAGGAATATACCCTAGGAACACAAAAATACAATATAAAAATCCCTTCCTTAAACCTATATTTATTGTAGCACTATTTACCATAGCAAGACTCTGGAAACAACCAAGATGCCCTTCAACAGATGAATGGCTAAAGAAACTGTGGTACATATACACAATGGAGTATTATGCAGCCGTCAGGAGAGATGAAGCCATGAAAATTTCCTATACATGGATGTACATGGAATCTATTATTCTGAGTGAAGTAAGTCCAAGAGAGAAAGATACAGAATGATCTCACTTATATATGGGTTTTAAGAAAAATGAAAGACATGCTTGCAATAATTTTCAGAGACAAAAAGAGGAGGGCTGGAAGTTACAGCCCACTTCATGAACCTCACCACAAAGAGTGATGAGTTTAGTTAGAGAATTAACTACACATTGCAAACTATCCTAACAATGAGAATGAGGTAAAGCCTGTCTAGAGTACAGGTGGGGGCGGGGTGGGTAGGAGGGAGATTTGGGACATTGGTGGTGGGAATGATGCACTGATGGGGGGGTGTTCTCTTATATGACAGAAACCCAACCACAATCATGTAACCAAGGTGTTAAAATAAAATATTATTAAAAAAGAAAAAAGGTGGAGCCTATGATAAAGTCTTTCTTTACCATTCTAGAAGTTCTGTTCCATCACTGTTATTTTAATCAGTCTTCTGTAGTTGGTGGTCTTGGTTTTTGCCCCAATCCTAGGACAAAGCATAGGATAGAGTCTTTTATTATGTTTCCAGAAGATCTGCTCAGCTGCAGTTGTCTCAGTAAGACCTCTGGAATTAGAGATCTTGGCTGTTGTACAGATCATAATCCAAGGCTTAGAGTAGGATCTTTTTTTATTGGACCTAGGATAAGTTCTGCCCAGTCCTGGTTGTCACAGTCAGTCTTCTGTAGATAGCCAACTTGGATTTTGTATAAATCAAAGGATGACATGTCTTCTGATTTCATCATATCATTAGGAGGTGAGGTAAGACAACCTGCTCTTAGACCAAGTTGTTGCCACTTCTTCATTGTCAGGATTTCATATCAAAACTGGTGCATGTTGGTGTCAGAGCAGTATTAAGAATGTCCTAGAGGGAGTTTGTTTCCTGGAGCTGTTGCTGAGAGCTGTGTCAGTTCTATGTCTGGGATCTAGGGTTGAACAATCGCTGTCTAATCACCTGGAGTCTAAATTGGGTCTCCATGACATATGTTCAAGGTGATAGGTGCATCTGTATTGTAAAGTGTATGAGTTCTTATCCCTAGTAGATAAGAACTTTTTTTTCTATATGTAATATTTCCCCTTTTTAGTATGCCTTTGTAAGAAGAAATGGTGCTGTATTATATTGCTGGTGCACTTATGGGTGAGAGTGTCAGGCTCCATCATCTCTGTGCCCTGGTTTTGACCTGAGCTATTATCCCAGGCAGGACATTTTCTTGTGGGTTTTTGTATCAAACAGAACCAAAACAGGTTGAAAAAGAGAAAACAGAAACAAGACAACATATATTTACATAATCATGTATAAAGAAAAAATAAAAATAAGTTTAAAAAATTAAGGGAACCAAGTGATGCAGGAGACTATCTTACATTTGGGGTTAAGAGGTAGTATTATATAGGTCTTAAACTTATAAAGGAAATATAGGCTTCCCCATTGTCCTTAGAGATATTCTTGTGAGGGGTGGAATCCAGGCACATTTTCATCACACACTCTGGTCTTGTTGAGATTGAGAAATGGTTTGTGGCAGAAAGGGCTCGGGTAGAGTTCTTGCACTGGGGATCCTTCTGGAGCTGAGTCCGGTATCAAAAAATAGTCCACAATTTGGTGGTGGGGTGAGAAAGAGGGCCACAGAGCATGAATCAGCAGGGGTGTTGTTTGTAATTTCATGTTGGGGGATGAGATATGGGGCTGAGTGGGTGTCTCTTCACTTTGTAGCTGTGTGATGGTTTATTAGGCCAGGAGATCGGTCTTGATACTTAATGGGTTAAGAACGGAGGGTAAAGAGCTTTAATATGGTGGAATATCAGATTGGAAATGTGGGTGAAGAAATAGTAGAATTTCTGAAGGGGGGGAGAAGGGATAGTATTTAGGAGGTGCCTATACATATATATACATGTATATATATGTATAGGCACCTCCTAAATACTATATATATATATATATACACATATATATACACTATAGGCATGTATTGTTTACAATTTAGGTTTGGCTCTCATAGAGGAGTCCTCTCTCTATGTACTCATGCCAAAATAAAGACATACAATAGTGATCTATCCTTAAGATGTTGTTAGAGGTCTGACCCTAATAGGATGGATCTGAGCTCTTAAGACTGATTGAATTAAGATAAATAATTAGCTTAGGTATAGCTTAAGGAAAAGAGGAAAGGAGAGCAAAAGATAAGAGAGGAGAACAGAAAAATAGGTAAATACAGTAAAAATAAGGTAAAAAAATTAATAAATCAACTAAGAGAGATTGGGTCAGTGAGTCAAAGTTGTGAGGTTTCTTCCAGTTTCTAGGCATTTCATCAATGATGGGGTTGGGTCTTCCTAAATGAAGGTTTCAGGGTTAAATAATGGCTGGAGCAGTTTAGGATACACACAGGTTTTGCATCTCAAGTACTAAACAATGTGTCAGTGAGGCCTACCTATGTAGGTGGCTACCCTATGTAGTATTGTCCGCTGCATCTTATGCATCGAAATTCCTTTCCTAAAGAAAAAGTAACAGTGTAGGTTTTATTTAACATAGAGTGAATTTATGAGGAGAAGGAAGAAGAGGTAGAAGAAAGGGGAGAAAGAAAGAAGTAATGAGTATTTTCTCTCTAATATTTTTAGGAGAGTTCCTGAATAGTTGCTATTAATTCTTCTGTTGATTGAGATAATTTGAGGTGATTCACTGGCAGTCATATAGTTCTGGGCTTTTCTTGGAATTCAAAATTTTAGATTAGCTATTCAATCTCAACCTGTTAGTATACTCAGATTCCGTTTCCACTGAATTTATTTTAGTAGCTTGAGTAGATTGTCTATTTATTGGTATAAAATTATTAATAATTTCCCTTATAATTATTTTTATTATACAGTACAGTTGGTAGCAGCAACCTCTCCTTCTTTCCTAATTTTGGTGATTTGAATCTTTAGACTTTTATTTTTCTTGCCCAGTTCAAGAAATTTTGGAATATTTGTAGATCATTCCAAGATTGGCTCTTAATTTCATTAGTTTTCTCTTTTTCCTACATTTAGTACCTTTGTTTCCATATATATATATATATATAGGTTTTTGGGGCCACACACGGCAGTGCTCAGGGGTTACTCCTGGATATCTGCTCAGAAATAGCTCCTGGCAGGCACCGGGGACATATGGGATGCCGGGATTCGAACCAACCACCTTAGGACCTGGGTCCGCTGCTTGCAAGGCAAATGCCACTGGGCTATCTCTCTGGCCCCAGTGTTTCCACATACATATTTATTTTTCTTCCTTCTACTTGAGTAAAGTCTGTCCTGATTATCTAAATTCTTTTTTTTGGGGGGGGTGGGGTCACACCAGGCAGTGCTCAGGGGTTCCTCCTGGCTCCATGCTCAGAAATTGCTCCTGGCAGGCATGGGGGGACCATATGGGGCACCGGGCTTCGAACCGATGACCTTTTTGCATGAAAGGCAAATGCCTTACCTCCATGCTATCTCCCGGGCCCCAGATTATCTAAATTCTTAATTGTAGAATGTCAGATTTAAAATCTTTTATCATCCAGGTACTTTGCAGCTATATTTCTCCCTCCAAGCAGTGGCTGTCTTCATCCTGTACTTTTCTTTTTCATTCATCTCAAACTATTTTCCACTTTTCCTTTGTGATTTCCTCATCACACCACTCTGATGTTCCAGTGTCACTATTAAAACAAACCTTTCTACCCAGGCGGTTCTCAGGAGAGCAGGTGGTTCCAGGGATCAAAATCAGGTCTCCTATCTGCAAAGCCTGTGCTCAGCTTGTTAAGCCATCTCTGTGACCCTGGTTCTTTATATATTTTGGCTATCAACCTCTCTTAGATGTATAATGTGCAGATCACTTCTCCTAATTTCCAGATTTCATTTTTTTTTTGGTTTTGAACTAGTCTATTTTACTTTGTAAAAGCTTTTTAATTGGATATAATCCCATTTGTTTCTTCTTACTTGTGTTTCTGTTGTCAATGAAATTGACTCTTCTGAGGTCCAAGTCCAGGAGTGTCACACCTATGCTTTCTTCTATGCATTTTAGGTCTTAGGTAATTTTTTTAAATTTTTATTGTGACCAAAGTGAATTACAAATCTTTCACAGTAATATTTAAGGCACATAGTGACAATGAATGAGGGGCATTCCCACTACCAGTGTTGCCTTCCCTCCACCCAGCATGCATCCTCTATCTCCCTCCTTTATCCCCCATAATGTTAGTATAACTGATCCCCATTTGTACAGCTTGTTGTAGATTGGTTATCGATTCTGTTGTCATTGACTTTGGGCATGGTGTTCATGTCCGATCATTTTTTTTTTATTTCCCCTAATTGTTCATACGACTGTCTGGTCCTGGTATCCATTTTCTTCCCTCAAATTATGAAGCTGAACAAGATGATTCCAGTAATGTGGTTCTGTTGGAGATATAAGAAAAAGAAAAGGGAAAAGAAAAAAGCTAGGAGGAGTTCGTCTAGGTGTTGTAAATATAAATTTAAAAGAAGAAAGGGGAGGGGCCGGAGAGGTGGCGCTAGAGGTAAGGTGTCTGCCTTGCAAGCGCTAGCCAAGGAAGGACCGCGGTTCTATCCCCCATGATCCATATGGTCCCCCCAAACCAGGGGCAATTTCTGAGCACTTAGCTAGGAGTAACCCCTGAGCATCAAATGGGTGTGCCCCCCCCAAAAAAGAGAAGAGGAAAAAGAAGAAAAAGGTAAAAAAACAAAACAAAACAAAATCAACAAAGTAGTAGCAAAAAAATTTAAAAAACAAACAAAAAACCAAAACCAGCAACTATGAAAATAAAATAAGACCAAACCAAACAAAAAAAAAAAAAACTAAAACAAGACAAAAGAACAACAAAAAACATCAAAAATCTCAAAACACAACCCCTCATAACAAACAAACAAACCAGCAACTACTTAAAAAGGTTTGTGTTTCTTCTTTTAGTTTTTTGCAAAGGCACAGTAAGTATTAGGGAAATTATAAGGGGAATTCCCCTGGCCTAAGAGATACAGGGTTTCTCCACCTCAAAGCATACTGCCATGGGAACAACTACAGGCTGCATACATAGTCATTTTCACACCCGAAGGATGTTTTATAGTGCCAGGAAATTTTCTGCTCAGTTGTGGATGATAGCATCGGGCCTCTGTAGTTAGAGATCTTGGTATTTGCATAGGTCATAGAACGAAGGCTAGGAGAGTTTTTTTGTTTGTTTGTTTTTGTTTTTTTTTTTTACAGTTCTAGAAGTTCTATTCCATCACTGTTGTAATCAGTCTTCTGTAATTAGTGGTCTTGGTTTTTGCTCAGATCCTATGCTAGTCTTTCATTTATTTTGAGTTAATTTTAGTATATATTGTTTAATAAATGTTAATTATTAACAAGTTAAGTTAAATTAAGTTAAATTGGCAGGTTACACTTAACAAGTTAATGAATTAAATTAAATTAAATAAACTTCACTTTAATTTTGCTGTGAGCATCCAGTTTTAGATATTGGTGTTAGATTTTATTTAATTAATTTTAATGCATTATTTTAATTACTTTATTATTTTCAAAGTAATTTTCTTTGTACATATCCTGGAATGGTGATTACTATAGCAATCTATAGAAATTTAGTTCACATTAACACCAAATTAATTTTTTTGTTTTTGTTTTTGGGTCACACCCGGCAGTGCTCAGGGATTACTCCTAGCTCCATGCTCAGAAATTGCTCCTGGCAGGCACGGGGGACCATATGGGGCACCGGGATTCGAACCGATGACCTTTTGCATGAAAGGCAAATGCCTTACCTCCATGTTATCTCCCGGGCCTCACACCAAATTAATTTTATTAGTGCATAAAGATATTATGCCTGGAGTTTCACTACTGCTCAACAGTACTTTGATATTGTGACAATATTTACATACTGTGTGCTTATTAGCATAAGTTAATAATAATTGTTTTCAAATTGACTTTTAAATAAGAGAGGAAAAAATTAAAATTTGCAATTCAGAATTTTTTTCCCATCTCTAAATCAATATTCCCCACTTGGTAAGACACTATTTTCTCCCATTTAGCTTCTGGCGTATAGTTTCCTTATGTTCTCAGATCATGTGTAAAATAGCAAATTTCAAGTTTTTGTTTATGTTTAGTATCTGAGTTTTTTATGGATAATTTCTACTCATTCTATTGATTTCCCTCCTCCTCTTGCCCTTATGTCTGCGTCATATGTTCATATTTGTCCCTTTTTGTTGTATCTGGATATTTTATTTCTTTATTCTTGCTTTGGGGCCACTCAGCAGCTCTCAGAGTTTACTCCTGACTCTGTGTCTAGGAATCACTCTTGGTGGGCCTATGTTATGCTAGAAATCAAACTAGGTCAGATGTACTGCAGCTACTACTTATCTCTTTGGTCCCTGTATTCAGATATTTTAAATATTATAATGTGACAACTTTGAAATCAGTTGTGGTTGCAAGACTAATGCTAGAGTTTTCTAGATGGACTCTATAATAACTATATTGTTTGTTATATAAAACCATTGACAACTCTGCTCAGTTCCTTTATTCATTAACTAATGATTAGGGGTTGGTTTCCTTAGGTGCTTGGGAATATTGGCTCCCAATTTTTGCTTTTTGAGCCATACCAGGTGGTGTTCAGGGTTTTTTCCTGACTCTGCAGTTAGGAATTATTCCTGAAAGCGTATGGGGTCTATAGTGGATGCTGGGGATGGAAACTGGGTTGATCACATGCAAGGCAAGCACTCTACTTCTCTGCTATTGCTTTGTCCCACTGGCTCTCAATATTTTTTGAGAGACTCTTTTTCTATGTTGGGGCAGTCCATGAATACTCTAGCAAGCAGTTAAACATTGACTTCTTTAACTGCTTGTGTAGGTCTTAGATCAATTAGAGAAAAAAAAATGATTGATTTCAAGTATTCTGAGTATTCACACAGCTTGAGACATAAACACAGATTTCTAGATACATGTTGATATATATCAGACTCCATTAACATTTTTTTCTTTTGTTTGTTTTGTTTTGTCTTTTGGGCCACACCCAGTGACACTCAGGGGTTACTCCTGGCTATGCGCTCAGAAGTCGCTCCTGGCTTGGGGGATCATATGGGAAACCAGGGGTTCGAACCACAGTCCGTCCTAGGCTAGCGCAGGCAAGGCAGGCACCTTACCTCCAGCGCCACCGCCCGGCCCCTTTCCATCAACACTTTATTTCTAAATTTTCCTTTTAAATTTTTAATTAACCGACCCTTTGTTCCAAACACTATACACTGCCTCAGAAAATCAGGCTGTTAAATAATTGTCTCTATTTTTGAGAAAGCTTTTTTTCCTCTAGGTATGCTTTGAACAGTCAGCCTTGGTAGTGTGGTATTCTATGAGATGACCAGAATGGGTCATAGAATGACGATTTTCAGGAGTAGGTCTTTGAAGCAGATTTTAAGCTCTTCTGCTTTCTCCTGTTCCATTTTGACTGTGACTATGGCTTTTGGTTTTCAAAACTACTATGGAGATGGGAAGATAAAACGGCAGGTTAGGAGCCAGAACAATAGGACAGTAGGTAAGGAGCAGCCTTGCACATCGTTGACTTGGGGTTCAATTTCCCATATCCAATATGGTCCCCTGAGCCTGCCAGGAGTGATCCCTGAGCACATAGCCAGTAGCTTTGAGCACTGTTGGGTGTGGCTCAAAAACTAGGGGAAATAAAGTGTAGGTTATAATGCCAACTACCATTATATATAATGGCTCAGGGGCCCCTGTCTAATTTCTTAGCCAGATGGGCTAGCAATTCTGGAAAGGCCCAAGGATATGATACTGCTTGGGTCATGCAGTGCCAGAGATGACCAAGGTCACTATGGTATTGCTTGAAGATCTCTAATACCATAATCAGTGATGCTTGGGGGACCATGAGGTGATGTGGATAAAATGTATCTCTTCTCCAGCCTGGGTTGGGAGGGAAGGGACTTTAGCTAGTATTCTTGCTGTTTTAGATGAGGAGAGAATTTATTTTTAGTTTCTTGCTCTGTCAACACCATTGTCACAAAACCTTAATATTTAAAAGGTTGATTTGTTTGGGTAGATTTCATGGTTTAAGAAATGCTCCTGTGCCTGAATATTTGAGTATCTTTACACATAAATTCTTAACTAATTAACATTTACTTCCTCAATAAAAGAAGATGGCTCTTTTTTCTATTTCATCTCTAACTAGAATTTCCCCAAAACTACAATTATCAGGAAGGCAGGTGTTTTTAACGAAAACGTTCACAAAATCTACATGGCTGAAAAAGGGTAATAAGCCTACACAGGGTGTTGGGAATTAAACTGGGGTCTGCTTCATGCCAGACAAGCTCCCTACCTCAGCCTGCAGCATTGTTGGTTTTGACTGCAAGCTAACTTTCAGCTA
Source organism: Crocidura indochinensis (assembly GCA_004027635.1). Taxonomy (NCBI): domain Eukaryota; kingdom Metazoa; phylum Chordata; class Mammalia; order Eulipotyphla; family Soricidae; genus Crocidura; species Crocidura indochinensis. The sequence goes on along the minus strand of PVKC010007892.1, from coordinate 13,575 downwards.
AAGCTCTTGCAAATGTCTTTGAACAGAATGCAGAGTCTGGATGATCCATGGACAGAAGAGGAGAGCGATGCTTCAGACCATCCCTACTACAACAACATTTCAAGCAAGACACCCCCTTCTGGAGGATTTGTGGATACACGCCTGAAAACAAAGTCCCAGACCCCTGATGCTGTCCAGGTAGCTATGCTTGTGTACCAGAATTTATTTTCAGGCTTGCTTTGCCCAGTCTTTGCTAGAAAGACTCAAAATCCTTCTCCTGTTGGATTTCACTAAAAAATAAATCAGAGAGACTTTGGTTGTAACATCACAAGGCACCAGTCAAAATCTTTGAATTAAAATAACTCTTGATATTGGAGTGAGGAAATATCTCCATCCTAGAAAAATCCTTCATATTATGATAATAATGAGACATAGAGAGAGTAATAGACTTTTTAAAAGGTCTGAGATACTTTGAGTTGGTTTTTAAAATAGGAAATTTTCACAAGGTTTTCTACTTTATTCATCACATTGATATTTACTCTAACTCAAAGTTCTAGAGAGACTATTTCCCCCCAGAGTTATTACATCTATTGGCACTAGTAGTTTTATTTAATGCCATTTGCTTTATGTGAATGATTATTATACCAATAGAAGTGTCAAAGCAGCACTGAAATCAACTGTCCTTAACTTTAACAGGGAAGGAATGAATTGGCATGAGCGTTGGTGGGAAATATATTCTGACACATTGCTTTTCTCTGACTAGAACTTATTTGGGGACCTGTTGGATCATATGCTGCCTTCAGAGAAGCTTGACTTACAGTCATAATTAGAGAAGAGTCAGAGGGAGTAATATAAAGGAGGGTGCTGCTTTGACAATATGTGACACTTTCCTCCCCACCCACAAGCTTCCCAAATTTCCAGAAAATTAAAGTTTGATATCACTGGGTATGCAATGAGCTCAGATAAGTTCCTCTAAATTGGCTTTTGAAGATATGGATATGAGAAGACAGTTATTTTTTCCTCTTTGCCTATTTATGCATGTGTATAGTTTTCAGGAAAAGAACAAACATACTACCAAGGAAGACACTTAGAAGACCCATTTGGTGAGGACTGGTATCCAACAGCCATGAGACAAGGTGAGAGCATGTTGAGGTGCTCCAGAAAATAAATAAACCCAAAAGGTGATGTGCTCCTACAGGGTAGGTTGAGAGATTTGGGGATGTCCTAGGAATTTGCAGGCCTTGAAATACCTTAGAAAGGCATTGTTACACCATATTAAACCATTGACAAGGACTTGCTTTTCTGGATGGAAATCACTCAGTTATCACTAAGATATTGCTGTTGGCTCATCTTTACTCGAGATAATTATTTTTCTTCACTTTGTGTTCCTGTACACTTATAGTTTATTTAAAAATCATTTTATTTTATGTTCTGTGTTTCCGGTCACTCCTGATGGTGCTGAAATTTACTCCTGGCTCTACACTCAGGAAGTACTCCTGGCAGGGCTTGGGAGTTCTGGGAATTGAATCTCAGTCCACTATGTGCAAAGCACTAACCTTACTTGCTGGGCTATCTTATCTCTCTAGCCCCTTACACTTACAGTTTAATTGTTTCTTTAATTTTAAACTTTTTTCTTTGAAATAGTTCTATAGCATGTTCAAAAGCTCTGGGGTCCTAGCTATAAGCTTCATAGAATCTGAAGGAGGTAGAGCAACAAATGAATGAATATCCTATACATATCAGTTCTACCATTTAATGGTTCAACTTGAAGGTATTTTTCTTCATTATGGTCATTTATGATAGGAAGAAAATGACAGTAAATATTTTAAACTTCAAGTTTCCTCCTCTTGGAGACTTTTATATTTTCCCTAACCAAACTGAAAGATATCCATCCTCCTGTAACTCAGGCAATATGGCAAGTAGTGGAGATCCACCACATGAGATTATCTCAGGATGAAACTAGCAGATCAAAAACAAAGACATATTTTCACATGTGTTCATGATGTATAGTAACTGCAGAAGACTAAAAGAGACACATTATTTTACTTTTTTTTAATTGGGGTGGCTTCTAAAGTAGTGCTGCAGAATTCATTATGCCACCTTCAGTGATCCAGTGGTTCAGTGCCCAAGGACATACTATATATTCCTTTGAGTGCTGTGACTCATCCAAGTTACCCTGACAGACTAAGGAGCCTCCTAAGCCACACCCAGTGATGCTCTAAAGACTGTGTGGTACCATGGATTGAAACCAGTTTATCACATGGAAAACATGTGCATTAACTACTGTACTATCACTCTGGCCCTTAGGACACACGATATATTTCATATTATTGGTGTCAGACACTTGCTCTTTGGAAAATAGATCAGACTTATTTAAAAAGAAGTTAGTCTTTGTTCTCAAGTTAATTCAGTGAGATAAAGAACAGACAAAGTAAGAAATTTGCCAGGGCCAAATGAACATTAGCAAACTTCTGCCCTGCAGCTTATACTTGGAACTCTTAATACATCTGTAGTTCTGATTTGAAAGCAATGTCTCTTTTTCCATAGAACAAGTAAGAATGTCACTTCTTAACATGCCGGTTGCTCTTTCTCCTGAGTGGAAATGAACTCTGCTGTCTATGGCTGTGGTCTGCCCACCTGCCCTGGCCCAGAGTTTGCATAATCTGCGGTGGGGATGGGCTGGCATTGGGAAAGTATTCATTGAACTTAAATTTTCAGTAAGCAGCTTGTAAAGTTCTCCTTGTAAAAGTTGTTGGACTATATACACATGTGTGCACTGCAGACAAGGAGTTCACCAAGCCTTCTCTAGGCCAAGTGTGTAACCCTAGAACATCCTAGAACTAGAAGCCAAGCTAGGAAGTAGAGTCTAAATGGTGCAAAAAATTCCCCAGAGAAAGAATGTCACAGATTTCCAATTACAGACCAAAGGCAGTGGTGCACTGCTTGTACCCTGCACCCCACCCAAAACAAAACAAACAAACAAACAAAAATAACTCTGAGCAAATCCTTCCATGACATCTTGATTCTATCCCCACAACACCTACTTATCTCTAGTGCTTAAATGATTCCTATTTCAGCACAATCCATCCTTTACCCCATGCCTCAAGGGCCTTATAGAGAAGTGGAACCAACTCCATGAGGAGTCCAGAGCCAGAGAAGCTCTTGATTCACTAATCAAGGCTTTCCCTTGCCTGCTTGTTCATTTCATATTCACTTCATGTTCTCCTCTGCTGTGGCTAGTTCGAGGTATATGTATGCTACAGACTATCTCCATGACTTTCATAACATATATCTCCTCCTGGATCAAGATATCATCAGACATAAATCCCAAGTGAGGAGCTAGGGAGAAAGTCCAAAGGGTACATGCCTTTTATGTTTAGGCTCTAAATTCAATCTCCAGCTCTACAAAACAGTCTGAACACCTCCAGATGCAGCCTTGGTGGCCCCTATCACTCCTGAACTCAAGCAATACTGATTTGCATTGGACCGTTTCAGACTGAGTACCACCAGGAGTGACCCCTGAGCACTCCATTAAAACAACCCAAACAGTTATTAAAAAAAAATCCAGGAGTCATTTTTTGCCAGGTTAAGGGTATTCAATATCCTGCTGTTCACAATGTGTGATATAGTGTGAATGTAGCCTTTTCCAGAGATGTGATGGCCAACAGATGACCATGTGGATGAAAGAGAAACAGACAGATACAGATACTGTGTGTGTGTGTGTGTGTGTGTGTGTGTGTGTGATCTTTTGTAAAGAACTAGAAAGTGACTGAAGCAGATCTTCTGCAAACCTTCAATCATATCAGATGATGTCACTGGGACCCAGATTTAGTTTCTCAGCTACAATGGCACCATCTAGTAATCCCAAGCCTCAAAGCCTGCTCCATTTCTGAGGAGAATGAATGTCTCAGTTCATTTGAAAAATACTTTCTTAAAAAGGATCTTTCATGGAGGGAAGCTGACACTCTGGTGGTGTGTATGATGCTGTAATAGTGCATGCATCAAACTATCATTAACAGCATGTGAGTCATGATGCCTCAATAAAAATTGGGGGAGATATTTATTTTTAAAGTTTGGGGGGCTTATGGGGGCACACCCAGTAGCGTTTAGGGCTTACTCATGGCTCTGTATTTAGGCATTACTCCTGGCAGGGCTCATGGGACCACAGAGAGTGGTAGGAATTGAACCTGCATCAGCCAAGTGCAAGGCAAAAAAACGCTATCTGCTGTTCTACTGTTCTATCTTTGGGGAAGTTATTAAAATTTTTTTTAAAAAAGGAAACAAGATCCTACCCCTGTCCTTGTATTGCTTACATGGACAAAAGAAGTGATTTAGTGATGTATCCCTACCTTGCACGCATGAGGTCCTCAGTTCAGTCCCCCGCACCACAAATCCATAAATAAATTTAAAAGAGTTCCAGCCCTTCCACTGAGTATTAGGATGGAGAATTTAGAAAGCACCGACTTTCCCTGGAAAGGCAAAACAATTAAAATAGGTATAGATTTGTGATCTCAATGTATTTGTAAAGGGGACTAAGCAGGTTCAGACAACTTCTACTACAGAGAGATATGCTTGGGTCAAAGGTAGGGTGGGGTCAGGGATCATTGCTGTCATAGGGGGTCCCAAGTATGTGCTAGCAGGTGCTACATTAACTTGGACTGGAAAGAGTCCTCGTCAGAACACAAGTATCAGTGATGGGGTGAGAAAGGGGAGATTGAAGTCATGAGCGCCTTTGAGAAAGTTCTCATGGAGCCCAACATTCTGTGTGAAACACCGGGGGATTAGCAGTAGATGCTGGAGCTGTGTTTCCAGCATAAGAGAAAGAGACATGTTTTCTTGTTGCAGGGTCCTTGGACCTCTACAGCTTGCCAGATGGAAAATCACACTCGGTCCCCATGGGAGAAGTGCCCACCTACGTCAATACTCAGCGCCTCCCGCCACAGACGGCTCCTGCCTCTGGCAGCAGCTCGGAGAACAGCCCCCGCAAAGACCTCTTTGACATGAGTGGGTTTTTATTTTCCTCTGGTTTTATTCTTTTGAGGTTGCCATTTATACTTTTTTTTTATATGGTGCAAGTATTGAATTTTGGGCTACAGGGGTGGGAATGAATGACGATGACTAGTTGTACTTTTCCTATTGGGCTTTGAGTTTAGCCAGTTTCTGCATCCAAATTACAGGCCTTTCCATAACTAGAAGGAAATGTCATGTGCACCTCTGTTTTGATTTAACTTTCTTTTGGAAAGTTTGTAAATCTATGGATAAAATCCACATACAGAAATAAATGCGTATTGATTTGGCACTCAAGTAACAATTGGCTCTTGTGTCAATACTGTGCTGAGACGACATGACAGAGTCCCTGTCCTCCGAGACTCCCAGACACATTAGCAAGATTCACGAGTAAACACAAATTGCAGTATACCACTTGAAGCGCTTGCCATGCTCACTTCACCTATTCATCTGCTGTAAGTCAAATACTATGCTCCTTTCTGGAGACAAACAAGGGAGATGAACAAAAGAGAAAAGCAAAGTCCAATTGATATGGAGAAATTGGATTCCGTTATAAATAACAATTATTGACTTTAATGTAGTGTCCAGTGTCTCATGAGAAATAAAACAGCATGAGAAGAGTGGTGGGAAGTTTTTGTAGACATATAGGAGGTAATTACAAGCATTTCTCATGTTGAATAGATTGGGAAAATTACATCATCCATGGACTGATCATTCATGAATCAAATTCATAGGAAGCTTTATATCTTAACAGTTCTTTTTCAAATTTTTTAAATACTTTATGGGTAGTAGGGAAGGTGGGGAAAGAGACTAAAATGAAACAAATTTCTACCATAAGTTTTATTCTTAGGGTTTAATTTTTATAATAGTTCCACAGGTAGATATTATATTATTACTATAGCCAATCTATGCCTATTTTATAAGGGAGGAAAGGAGAACTCTAAAGGCTAACTAATTTACTGCTAGTGAAAGGCAACTTTTCTGGTTCATTTGGCATTTGTGATAGTGTATTTGCATGAGGGCAGGTTGACATGATTCTTAAGATTGATTAGAAAACATCATCCCAACAAATGTCATTTAACCTCAGCCAAACCGCTGTGGTTTTCCAGACACTGGATTCTTACTTACAAATGATGATGCTAGTGATGACAATGAAGATGGTAATTGTTGTAATAATGGTGCTGATAATAGTAATTGTGATAGAGATGATAATTGTATAGAAACTATATACTTTAAAAATTGCAAATAGAAAGAATAGAAAAATTAGCTAATAATTTAAATACCTTTTTCTCCTTTAAACTGCAATCATTTAATACACATAAATGAGCTTTTTAATTTTATTCCATTTCACTTCTGCCCATCTTCTACCAACATTTAGCAAACCTGTCTAAACTTGGAAACATATATTGAATATTTATAGGATCCACATTATAGCGCAGGAAATGTTGGGCTCTGGGGAAGTGGTTTTGCGTAGGAGATAACTGTGCCTTCCACTTTTGGTGGCAGACGAAGTGATCTGATTATCATGAAACCTTACATTCACATAGCTCTTGGTGCACTTTACAGAGTGCTTCATTATACACTCCCTCATCTGAAAATTAAGCTTTGAGATTGAATTAGACATGTGCAGCTCTTTCCTTTGTGAATGCTGTTTATTACTCTTACAGCATATTCGTATCCTATAGTAAAAACTATGTTCTGAAGGATGTGAAGTCAATCCCAGCTCATATAAACACACAGGAGCCTTTTCCATAGGGAAAAAGGTTAAGGGCAAGGGAGGTAGAGCTGTTAGCCTTAGACAAGTCACACAAAGACACCCAGTAAATGTCAGTTTACTTCTCTTCTGAAAATGTCCCTGCTGCACAGATTTTAGAATTGATGGGCTGGGTTTAGGTTTTGCATGAAATCAAAGTTTCCCTTTTCCTTTGTGTTATTTCCTCTGAGATTGGCAGTTTTTTATTCAGAAAAGAACAGATTAGTTCAAAAGACTAGCTTCTGTTCCAGAGAAAGTAGATGGCATATAATACACCCAGCCTCTTACAGTGTGCAGAAATGAAGTTATTTGAATCGGCTAGACAAAGGCTGTTCCTCAATTCTTAGCATAAGGCATAATGCCCAGCTGTCTTGGGAAAGCAAACTCATCAGAAGAAATCATGCCAAGATTTGGGTTGTGCTTTCAAATACTTGTCATATCAATTCTTATTATTTTACCAGCTAGTTCTCTCTGTTTCTCTATGTGTGTTTGGTCTTTTTGTCCTACTGACTCTTGATGGAAGTTTTTCTTCTTGATGAAAGTTGCCTTTGCATTGTACTCTTTTCCATCTTGGGATTGACTTGTTGGCAAATGTTGTTGACAGAACCTTTTGAAGATGCGCTCAAGAACCAGTGCTTGGGGCCTGTATTGAGCAAGGCAGCCTCTGTGGAGTGCATCAGTCCTGTCTTACCCAGAGCTCCGGATGCCAAGATGCTGGAGGAGCTGAAAGCAGAGCCTTGGTACCAAGGAGAGATGAGCAGGAAGGAGGCTGAGGGGCTGCTGAAGAGAGATGGAGATTTCTTAGTCAGAAAGAGCACCACCAACCCAGGTTCCTTCGTCCTTACAGGCATGCACAATGGCCAGGCCAAACACCTGCTACTCGTGGACCCAGAAGGCACGGTAAGTGGGGGTTAGAGAGAGCTACAGAAGCCTAATGTATGTCCCACAGTTTTACTTCTAATATATAAAACGTAGAAAATCACTGGGAACCACACTGGAAGCCTTCATTTTAATGTTCTTTAGAATAAAGAATGTAGTCTCTAAGGAAGTTCTTCTTCCAAAGATATTCTTAGTGGATTAGGATATGATAGGCTCCTGGATTTTTGATATTTATCTCAAATATTTCTAAAATCATAAGTGTTAGTTTCAGGGTATAAAATGTCCTGATGTAGTAACAAGACTGACTATATTCATTAGTTTGTGCATTTCACTTGAGGAGCAATTGTCTCCTGAACTCAGCAGTTTCTGGCAGTACAGTTGTGTTTGAATAATTCTGTTCATTTGACTGAAGATCTTATCTTCCATCAGTGAATATATTTGAATTTCCCCATCACAGTCCTCAAAAGCATTTAGTTTAATAATATAATTACATGAATCTAAACAACAAGTCACTGCATTTCAGACCTTTACTTTTTCTTTTCTTTCTTTCTTTTTTTTTTTTTTTGGTTTTTGGGCCACACCCAGTGACGCTCAGGGGTTACTCCTGGCTATGTACTCAGAAGTCGCTCCTGGCTTGGGTTGAAGGAAAGAGGAAATTGATGATTCATTGTTTGACATGCAGTTCTGTGATTGTACTTTTCAAACATGCTTCTCCTGTATATTACATATGTCTATCTTCTCCTATAGTTCTATCTCTTGTTAAAAATTCTCGTAGTTAATCGCTTTTCGGCCTTTTGGCCGATCAAGTGTAGTATCTGTTCTTATCAGTTTGATATCTGATACGTCGTCTATCCGATGACAATATATTAAATAGATTTTTGGCACTAGAAACTAGAATAGGAGCTTGCTCTGTCCATTCCACGCATCGACCTGGTATTGCAGTACCTCCAGGAATGGTGCACCATATATATATAAATATATATATATATATATATATATACATATATATATATATGTATATATATCCCATAGTTCTCTTTTGATCTTCTGGATTCTCTTGAAATTTCATTCCTCAGACCCAGAGAGATAGCACAACGGCATTTGCCTTGAAAGCAGCCGATCCAGGACCAAAGGTGGTTGGTTTAAATCCCGGTGTCCCATATGGTCCCCTGTGCCTGCCAGGAGCTATTTCTGAGCAGACAGCCAGGAATAACCCCTGAGCACCGCTGGTGTAACCCAAAAAACAAAAAACAAAAAACAAAAAAAAAAAAAGAAGAAGAAGAAGAAAGTTTATTTCTAAACTCTCAAAAGGACTCTCCAACTCTTTTTTTACATAATAATTTTACCTGTGTCATACTTCATCTAACTGAATTGTTTCTTTGGACTGTTGATGAAACAGCTTTGAATTTTAGTTCCTCACAAATAGTCCCTCACAAATGTGCTAACCGTTTTCTGTATTTTTCTATCATGTTCTAACATTTTTCATATTTATCTTTTATATTTACTCCCAAATTTCAACTGAAGTTACCTTTTATTTGTTTGCTTCTTTGCTTACTTGCTTGCTTGGGGTCACACATGGCAGCTGTGCTTAGGGCTGGCTGACTTTTTGCTCTGTGCTAATGAGAGACTGGAGATCAAACCTTATTGTCTGTGTGTAAGGCAGGGCTCCAGCCCTGAAGTTACTTTTGAAGATGCTATAAAAATACTTCAAAAATGCCCCATGTAGTGGAAAACAATTCATCTTTTTTTCAGTAATAGTGGTATATCTTTCATTATATACAAGTTTTCTATGTCATCTCTTTCTGGAGTATCAGTTCTTTTCTGTTGATTTGTTTCTTCCCTGTTTTGTTATCTAGTCTTTTATATATATATATATATATATATATATATATATATATATATATATATATATAGTCTTTTTTATCATTGTATCTTGAACTCTTAATATCTGATTATATGAACTTTATACATACAAATATATATGTTTAAAGGAGGAAGTTTATATTCTCCTCTTTTATAAATTGTCTCAATGATTCTCACATCTCTATTCCTTGCTCTGGCTTTATAATCAGTTTATCAACTCATCAAAATACATGATGACATTTTGATAGGCCTTGCATTGAAACTACAGATTAATTTGAGGGACAGCTGACATTTCAATATTAAATAACACGTCATGATCTCCAATTACTTAGTTATAAATATATTCTTTGTTTGAATTTTTAAATTCTTTTCAGAAGTTTGTTTCTTTTGTTAGAATACTTCCCTGAAGTCTAATTTTAGTTCCAGTGCTAAGTGATATGCTATTTTTAGCTGCTTTTCCAGAATAGTGCTGCAAAGTGAGAATTGTGCATAATCTGGGCCTAGAAATGTTGCCAACTGCTGTAGTTTTTCTGGAGCAGTGATTATTCCCTTACAAACTCTAAGCAATTTTGTCTCCTGCCTTCTAATCCAGTCTTGACAAATTGTTCTCTACCCTGTGCTCAAGAGAGAGTCTCTGAGTGTTGACCATGAGAAGGCACTCTTGTCTGGTTCCAATCTAAAAGGGGCTAAGGTTTTATTTTTTGTCAAGAATGCAATTGTGGAATATTAAAAAAAAATAGCATGGTAATAATACTCAAAGACAGGGACAAGGTAGGCGACTTGCCACAAAGAGGGCAGGGGAGTGCAAAGAAGGGACCATTATGACGATGATAGTTTAGACAAAGTGATATATCTGTAAGGAAAGAGAGAGGTGAGACAGAGAGAAAGAGAGTGAGTGAAAGAGAGAGAGAAGAAAAGTCTGGCATAGAGGTAGGCTTGAGGCGGTGTAGGAGGCAAACTGGGGACATTGGTGACAGGATTTACACTGGTGAAGGAATGGATTTTGGATCATTTTATGGCTGAAACTCATCATAATCAACTTTATGACTGTGTATTTATGATTGTTCAATTAGAACTATTCAAATGGAAATAAAGTAATGCATCCTTATCCTCATAGTCAAGATATTTCATTTGTCCATTACCTCATTCACTCATTCAAACAAATGATTAATAAATAATGACTAAATCCAGGCATTGTTTTGGGTTTCTGGCATACTTCTGTGAACCAGTTTTAAAAAGAAAACCTCAGCTGTTGTGAAATTTATGCATAATTGCCGGGCGGTGGTGCTGGAGATAAGGTGCCTGCGCTAACCTAGGACAGACCGCGGTTCGATCCCCCCTTCCCCATATGGTCCCCCATGCCTGCCAGGAGCGACTTCTGAGTGAATAGCCAGGAGTAACCCCTGAGCGTCACCGGGTGTGGTCCAAAAACCAAAAAAAAAAAATTATGCATAATGAAGTAATTATTACCTCATTGAACCTTGTTGGCAAGATATGCCAACATTACATATTATTTCATTAGTCCCTCAGGCTAATATTCTGATATTGTATCCAGTATAAAAAATGTGTGTGGGTCTGGAACAATGGTACAGTGCATTGAGTACTTGCCTTGCACAGCCAGGTTTGATCCCTGGCACCCCATATAATCCCCAGAGCCTGCCAGGAATGGTTCCTGAGTGCACGGCCAGGAATAACCCCTGAGCACTGCCAGGTGCAGCCCCCATGCCAAAAGCAAAAAGAAAATAAAAACAAAAAACATGCTTATGAGATGCAATGTTTGCTTTTAGTATCTTGTATTTTCTTCAGAATTTTTTTCACTCACAATTCACAAATGAAACGTGTCTTCATTGATTAGTATATACATTTGGAGTGTCAGGATCATAGAGTAATGCTTACTAAAAAAATTTTTTTTTGGTTTTTGGGTTACACCCAGCAGCGCTCAGGGATTACTACTGGCTCTATGCTCAGAAATCTCTCCTGGCAGGCTCAGGGGACCATATGGGATGCCAGAATTCGAACCACCAACCTTCTGCATGCAAGGCAAATGCCTTACCTCCATGCTATCTCTCCGCCCCCACTTAAAAAAATTTTTTTTGTGTGGTTTTTGGGTCACACCCAGCAGTGCTCAGGGGTTACTCCTGGCTCCATGCTCAGAAATTGCTCCTGGCAGGCACGGGGGACCAGATGGGGCACTGGAATTTGAACCGATGACCTTTTGCATGAAAGGCAAACGCCTTACCTCCATGCTATCTCCCGGGCCCCATACTTTAAAATTTTTAATTTAGATTTTTATTATTGAATTACTGTGAGATAGAGTTAAAAAGTTGTTGATAGTTGAGTTTCAATCATACAATTTGCCAACACTCCTCCCTTCATCCCAACATCAAATCAAATTTCCTGTTACTCTCCTATTGTCTTACTCCAACCCAACCAGCCCCCATGAAATAAGCCTGTCCCCCTGGCAAAGTTTACTTCACTCTGTCAGCCTGTCTGTCTGTTTCTCTCTCTCTTTCTGTCTGTCTGTCTCTCTCTCTCTTTCTCTCTCTCTCTTTCTGTTTAGGTACTGTGTTTCACAATACTGTTACTGAAAGGGTATTATGCATATCATTTCTTCTCAGTTCTCAATTCCTTCACAGTGATCATTTGCAACTATTATTGTCATCGTGGTCCTTTCTCTTAAGTGCACTTTTCACCCAACATTTCTGTTGTCTTTGGGTATTATTCTCATACTATGGAATTATTTTTTATATCGCACAAATGAGATTTGCTGACTTTTACAATGAGCTATCATTACCCCAAGTCAGAGAATTGCTTGCTATTTTCTCTAAAAGAAAATCCAGTGAGTTCTCTAATTTATTTTTACCTTCAAGTACTTACTCCAAAAATAAAATCAGTTACTTGCTAAGTTATTAATTATTCCTGATTCATACCCTTTCCCTAATCTCTATTTGAGTATCAGTCTTGTGCTTTCACTTTTCATAGTACTTATACCTGCAGTTGATGAGCATTGTTAGGTAAGCAAATGCCTTGATGGCCTCTAGCCTTTATAGTTAACAGTTTGAGAAGGTGACTTGGAGTGATGTGAAATCACATGCTATTCACAGACGTAGAATTTCAAACAAGCTCTCTAAATGGAATCTTTTAAAAGTTCTTCCATTAGCATAGGCTATGAATTCAGTTTGTTATTTAAAAGAAAATAGAGAGGACACCTAAGTAATCTTTTGTAACTATTTCAGTTGAAAATGTTTATGTATTAATCCATAAAAATTAAATAGTGATTTTGCTTTCTTAGTCTTTATAGATAAAAGGTAATTTAAAAAAAATCTTTGTACAATGGCCAAAAGGCACATGAAAAAAATGCTCCTTGTCACTAATCATCAGGGAGATGCAAATCAAAACAACGATGGGGTACCACCTCACACCACAGAGATTGGCACACATCACAAAGAATGAGAACAATCAGTGCTGGTGGGGATGTGGAGAGAAAGGAACTCTTATCCACTGCTGGTGGGAATGCCGTCTAGTCCAACCTCTATGGAAAGCGATAGGGAGATTCCTCCAAAATCTGGAAATTGAGCTCCCATTCGACCCAGGTATTCCACTCCTAGGGATATACCCTAAGAACACAAGAATACAACATAAAAAACCCCTTCCTCACACCTATATTTATTGCAGCACTATTCACAATAGCCAGGCTCTGGAAACAACCAAGATGCCCTTCAACAGACGAATGGCTAAAGAAACTGTGGTACATAAACACAATGGAATATTATGCAGCCGTCAGGAGAGATGAAGTCATGAAATTTTCCTATACATGGATGTACATGGAATCCATCATGCTGAGTGAAATAAGTCAGAGGGGAAGAGAGAGAGAGAGAGAGAGAGAGAGAGAGAGAGATGCAGAATAGTCTCACTCATCTATGGGTTTTAAGAAAAATAAAAGTCATTTTTGCAACAGTCCTCAGAAACAATGAGAGGATGTCTCGTACTTCCAGCTCACTTCATGAAGCTCACCACAAAGAGTGGAGAGTGCAGTTATAGAAATAACTACACAGAGAACTACCTTAATCATGTGAAGGAATGAGGGAACTGGA